>CALYCR020000655.1:0-12947 GCA_944470395.2 Schistosoma turkestanicum
CAGTAAAACGTTGAATTTAAAATTTATTTACAGAGCATGAGAGCATATGATGAAATAAAAGCGCAGCAGAAATGGTTAGTTTATTTTTTTATATTCAAGTATCATTTAATGTAAAACAATGAACAGAAATATACTAGATAAGAATACGGGGAAGATCCATATGAATCTACACTATTTGAACACAAGAGAGAGAGGATTCGCATGAAAAGGTTGTGAAGATGGTGGTTGAGTTGTTTTTTGAATTGATCATGAATTGATCAATGTTAGCCTACCATTGGAAACCTGGAAGCACTGAATGACGGCCATTTTGTCCTGGTATGGGACTCATCAGCAGTGCGCATTCACGAGTCCTTCTACCTGAAAGATTCGAACCAAGGACCTTTGGTTTCAAACTCTGGAGCATTGATCCGGCATCTAACGGCACATCTAATGTCTAACTTCGGTTAATTCACAGTCTTGCGCAACGTCATACACTGTTTTCAGTGAGTACTGTTTCACAGCACGCAACTCTAATTTATCGGCTTCGGTTTCGTTGAGCAGATATTATTATCACTAGTCTTCACACAAACCAAACAATGTAAACGAGTACAAAAACCTGTACGCGGGATTCATCTGTTCAGTTATAAACTAAGCAAATTAAGTCAGGTGATTTTCAACCATGTAGTTACACACTCATTGATTGTCCCGTCGATATGTTGTCATTCTTTCTTCGAGACTATTTCAAACACCACTCTTGTGATTATCTTCATTTTAAACATTGAACAATGAACATGAATAGAGCAAAATTAATGACTTTGTTTAAAATATCAACTAGATTAGTTGAATTAAAAAATAATAATAGCAAAAGAAATAAACAACAGCAGAAGAGATCAGTGTTTTTTCTCAAATCAAATTAAATATAACACCAAACAACAAAACAAAACTCTACACACTCAGCATTATTGATGCTTTAAAATTCTAAAAATTCTATCAATAAACATACATTATAAAAAATTAAAATAAGCGCTGATAGACACACACACACACACAACAGCGTAGAGTAATAATAATCTAATTTAGAGAAAGCATAATAGAGTTAAGAAATTAGTTTTAAAAAATTTAAGGCAAAATCATTTAATATTATAAATAAATAATATTTATAATAATAATAATAATAATAATAAGCAGAAATGATGACAGCATAACAATAATGATAATAATAATCGAGAGTCATTAAAATACTACTGGCAGAAACCTGCATTTTATGTTCTAATTTCAATAGGCGATCATAACCAGTTGTTCTCAGTGTACGAGTTCTACATTTTCTCGATGTACTTCGACAGCAACAACCAGAATGACAAGAATCGCTTACACGATGCCACCATTTTTTGGTAGACTCACCACCGGGACGAGATGATGATTGTGATGATGGTGAATTGATTTTTGAATAGCCTGACATTCGGTTAGAATTAGATAACGACGTGGTTGGCATTGGATGTTCCATTGTGATTGTTTCATCTGCAGCACCATGATTCATTAGATCGTCGTAGTTATTATTATGATCATTGGATATTGACATATATGATTGTAATAATTGATTTGGTGAAGAGAGTAAGTGTTCACTTTCATCGACTACTTCATCAGAACCGAATGAATGAAAACTTTCATTCCGTGGTATCTATTTATTGTGTGTGTGTATGTGTGTGCGTGTGTGTGTAGAGAGATGAACACAAAGTGTAATGTAATACAAATAGGATATAGAATAAAAGAAGAAGTCAAGAGAGAGAGAGAGAGAAAAAGTATTCAATAAACAAATAATTAGATAATCAAAAAAAACATTGAACATTTAATGAGCAAGTTTTAATTACACAATTTTAAGATGGTGGGTGGTGATAAAGAAGGTTTTTTTTAACTAGGACAGAGAGAGAGAGGATGATTATTGATGCAACTGAATTCGCCGAGTTCAGTGTTCAATAAGCTGAAAACAAATAACTCAGTACAACTAATCGTAATAGTAAATTGTATCATTAAACAAAGAATGATGTTTTCGTGATGTCATTATCTGTAATTGTACAAATCATATTTACTGGCAATTTTACAAAATTACCATGGTTAGTCAAACTTAGTCAAGTGGAAGGACAATGGAAATGAAGTAGTGTTGCGTAATGTAATCACAAAATTTCAAGTATTGAATTAAAAGAGTTATTTAAGTGATACATTTCGAACAATCTGGTCACACTTATACTTGTTAAGATGTCGTTATATATGTATGAAAAATATAAAAGGGCCAAACTAAGGAGTTTCCATTTTCATGTAGTTTGATTGACCCTAGTATATACATTCTTGAATACTTTTGTGTAACAACCACAAAAGCCGATTCGATATCAACTTTGTAACCTATCTCAACCAAATATTTTGCAATGAATGATTTGTTCATGTGTTCAGCTACCCTTACTTATAACTCACAATTGCCTCCTATCAAATTTTTTGTGTTCGCACATATGTGTAAATCGGTAGATGCAATGTACTGCGGTGCAGCAGTCATTTACATGCTGTTTGAGTTTTCGGTATAACATCGACCTTGACTTTTCGATGATAATAAGTTCGGCTGCACTAAGTTGAGTCTTCATTTCAGCATAAGACTAGTTGAACCACCTCTGAATGGTAGGGTAACATAGACACGTTTTATTGGGGTGTCGACCAGACTATTCAAAATGTATTGCGCAAATATATTACATAATTTCGATAACCTTCATCTTTTCATCTGATTATTTGAATTAATTAAAGGGGATTCATAATTTTGCATTATCGCATAATGGAGATTGTTGTTTTACATTGAAATCATGCTGATGAGTCACACACCGGGACGAAACGGCCGTCCAGTGTTTCCAGGTTTCTAATGGTGGTCTAACAATGACGCATTCATGATTTCAGGGATTATTAATTGTTTGAAATAGAAAGAGAGTTGCGTCATTGAATAAACTAATCAAAAATCATCGAAAACTTGAAGAAACACATGAATAATTTTTTTGAAAGTAGAAACTATTATAGTATAAATAAGTAAAGCTGAAGAGTTTGAGAACGAAAATAGCACTTACGATTCGTAGAATCCAAAGAGGTGCAAAGATAGATGATGGAAGAATAAAAGATTAGAGTTAGGATTTAACACAGGGAATAGCCTGAACCATTCACAAAATTCCCATCCAAACTATTATTTTGTCGTTTAAAAGCCATTTGTGTTTATTGATTTCGGGACATTTACCTGTCTGACTGTAGATTATTACATGTGAACAATCATCGACAGTACCGAAAAAGCCTATATTCTTGAAACTACAGTTCAAAGGTGACATAGTCAGTGAATTAGTAACTCGGTGTATACAGAAAGCCTTAGAACATGAGATCAATGCAGCAAGATTATATTCTACGTTCTTTGGTAAATGATTTAGTTCCTCTGCCTCTATGTTTTACAATCGGTGTACAACTAGACAAATGCATCATGGTATTTCGGAACATCACTCTTTATGGATGACTGAAGAGCAAAAGAAAGCAATAAGAAGCTTTATCTCGTTGCATCTAGTTGACACCGGTCATCAGTGTTGAAGGTTATTTACAAAATACCCCTCCCCCGAATCAACCTTTTGGTTCAAGAATCCGACTTTCACAAATAGCAGAAGCCATAGGATTACATATCAATAAAAACCGAATCTTTGTATATATATATATATATATATATAGGAAAAGTTTGCATATCCTCTAACCCTACCCTGAGCCTTCTACATAGTGTGCATCAAATCTTAATTCCTATTCTTACTTTTAACTAACTGATTAGGTAATTTCATTTTATTTTTAATTTAAATCTTCCAAACGTTACGTAACTCTATCGATTATTATTGTTCAATTGCTTCAACACCATATAATTGAAGAACTTATAGTGAAGAATTAACAGAAAAGAAATATTTTCTTTTCTAGAATAATGATTTCGTCGAAAAGAAAATCTTTTTCATTGAAACATTTACATTTTGTGAATAAATTGCAGAGAAATCCTAATGATTTATTTCTTTCTCAAAATATATACTACTAATGATGACGATGTTAGTAATAATGTTGTTTAGAAAGATAATGATTGTTTTTAGCTGAGAAAATAAACTTTCACTAAGTTAATTTTCATGGCATGTTCATCCACTACAGACTGTACTTGATGAGATATGCTTTACTCCATAGTTTAAATGTTTAGCGAGGAAAATTTCCTCTGATTAATTTATAGATCTCATCGTGAATGAGATTGGAAACATCAGAACTTGCAAAAACGATACTACAAATGTGTGAAAACTGAAAAAAAGTAGATAAAATAAAAATATCCCGAAAACAATAATCACAGTATGAGTTTATTACTGTGATCGTAAACCCGTGATCAATGGTTGAGTACAGGGGGGTTAGTAACCTCATCTCACATAAAACAACTGTTATACAAACCCAATAACCGGAAAATTTCTGAGTTCATGATTATTATTGCCATTATTATTATTAGTATTAAGTACTTATGATATAATAATTAAAGTACAACTTTGTGTACACTAATTAAACCAAAGTCCATGACACACACAATCAATAAAACTGTGACGCAACAATCGATTAGTTAAAGCTACAATGAATGAATGAGTGAGTGAGAATTAGTTAATGATGAACATAATAAAACACCTTAGAATACAATTGACCAATTCATTTTCAAGTGGAAATCAATTGAATATAACAACTGTGTGTTAGATTTCACAAACTAACAAATTATGAACAGATAGACTTTTTTAGAGAAAAAAAATTCTAAACAAAAATAGTTTAAATGAATATTTTTTCTTATTGATGAACCTTGAAAACTTGAAAGTTTCATTGTATCGATTTTTTTTAAACATCATTCTAGACACAAATGAATGCTGATGATGCTGTTTGTTGTAAAAGCTACATGATTGGCTGGCTTAGAAAACTCAACAACACATAAAAGTTTCTCTTAAACATTTTTTTCCAGATAGCCTCTCTCTTGGATGAAAATATCAATTTTTTTCAATAAATCATTACCTTCAAATATCAAACAAAACTAACTGTTCAGTATTGAAAAAAATTTTCTTTCTCTTATCATGTTAATACTAACTGTGATTGCAAAAATGTAATTTTATGCACACAGAGTTAGAGAAGATCAACTCCTTTTTGAGATATATATCGGCTTTCACATGATTATCGAAATAACTACTGAAATGCTTATTATCAATATGTTCTGCAATAGCGTGATAACGCTATAAGCGCTTACAAGGTGAAGTTACTGTATTTACAGTTACAGAATGACGATCTACAAAACTGCCTACTGTAAAGTTATAATGGGAATCCCTCAATAATCAAAAATACACATTGTTCGCATATTTCAGAAACTAATCATTTGCTGTTTCCCAGAGTATAAAAGCTAGTGATAGAGTATGAAGAAGGTACTGAGCAAGAGGTAATGTTTATTTAGCAAAATTACAAAATGTTTATGCTATATGCACATTTGGTCTAGTTAAGTTGTACATTTGTATTTTATTGTGTGTTCTGTAATTCATATCGGTTTCCAAACGGTCTTTTCTCAATTCTTTTCTGGTTTCCAAAGTATTCCGCAACACACCGAGCTTGAGAACTCGTGAAAATTTTGTGTAAGGTTGTCGACTGTAACAATCTCCACACAACGTTCCGCTACATACTACTTATGAGTATTATTCACTATAATATTACTAATACTATAAATTGACCCAAATCAAAATAAAATAGAGAGAAAGTTGTGAGTTGACCATAGCACAGTTGCGTATGGTATCTACTGCTTGTCTATCGTTATTTTACATCGGATTTTGTTATTCTTCATAAGGAAAGATATTAACAGTAATAATAATTTATCTTGTCGTGTAAATAGACGTTTGGTGAAATGTATCCATTCCAAACTATCATTGAGATAATGAACTGATCAATGCTAGCCAACCATTGAATGACCGTCTTGTCCTAGTGTAGTGAATGAGAACACAGGTGGGGCAACCGAATTGTATTTAACGAAATTTACAGAGTTACTCAGTAAAATCGGAAAACCATATCGTAAATCGTTCATTTGCAAAATATCAGTCCATCAGTTCATCGAACTGGACTGTTCCTGTTGCAAAACATCAATCCATTGTCACTATTCATGCGTTTCATACAAATTCCATTGTATTCTTCTAACTCTTCCTCCTTTCTTGATCTTCCCCATCTTCTGCTGCCAGACATTACGTTGACACTCACGTCATATACTACTTATAAGTAGCTCACACCACACTCGTCTCCCCTTTTAATAAGCTGTCGTCGCAGTCTTTCAAAACAGGGACCCTGGTCATTGAATATCACCTTCCGTACTAGTACGGAACTCATCAATAGTGTGCATCCATGACCAAACAAGCAAGAATCGAACCCTTCGGTCTCGCTTAATCAATCACAAAAATTCCTTCACGTAACACATATACATCAACAACAGAAATATATTTTTTAAAAAAACTTCTTCAGGCCTTATGTTTATTCATGGTATAAATTAACAATAACTGAGAGAAAAAACACTGCATATATATATATATATATATATATATGTAAAATGATATTGATTGATGAGGACTTACTTTACGTTTACCAAAAAATGATTTCGATAAAGATGAATAAAGTAATGCACCAGTATATGCAGCTGGATGACTGGTTTCAATATCATCAACAGACTGGTAGATGAAATGAAGAAGAAGAAGGAAAAAAAAATCAAACAGTAGAAATAAAGATGATGTCCAAAAGAATAATACAAAAAATATGAAATATTAGAAAAGAATCGAGAATTATTGAGATGTAATGAGAAATCATCATACAAATAGGATCGATAATAATGACAGGAAAGTAGAATTATGTTTTGGACAAGTTTTGATAATTCTCAGTCTAGAGAAAAACACGAAACACTGTTTACTAACACAGTACTTTTCACAATTTTATTCGGATCTGGTTGAAAATGTCTTTTAGTTTTTTTGACCAGGACCAGGACCCGGTCCCGGATCCCTGGTCCGGGATCCTGATTTTCTTTAGGACTCGGACCTCGTACTTTCTGGATGCTTGTAGAATACAGGTTAAACTTCAAATTCAAGTCTTCTTATTTTTACTCAATATGGGGGTTGGGATAATCGGATTTGAGTAGCATGTCGTGTCACCGGATCCTCGCTCTCGTTTTCCGACTAAGTAAACTCGTAATAGTTCAAGCATATCAAGTTGACTTGCTTATGTGCAGGTGTAACAGAAACCCGTACCCAAAATGTGAATGACTGACTACTACTCACGATTTCACATTTTTTTAAACCGAATGTGCCAAAATGTTCAAACATTCTATTGAATTTCATATTTTTTTTCGTATAAATGCAGATTAATTTGTTTTTATATCACAAATATATTTTCTATATTTTCTCTATTTGGTAACATGGCCGTTAAGAGTAGAGGACTTTCGTAGAATATTATTATTCCATCATCGGTGTCTCCAAAGCATTGCTCGTGCATCCTGGGACAACCGAGTGAGCGATGCTGTCGTTAGGAAACGAGTTCTAGGTAGGGATAGCAAATCAATAGATGAAGTGGTGAAACTTCGTCAGTTGAAGTGGTTGGGACATGCGTTACGTATGGCTAACCACCGACTGCCTAGACGAGCTATGTTTTACAATGTAGGAGTAGGTTGGAAGAAAGCTGGGGGCGGCCAGACCAAAACATGACAGAAATCCATGAAGTCACTGACAAGTGGACTGAATCATGTCGGTAGATGTAGACTATCTGGTTGAGGTCCGCGAGACAAAAGTCGCCAATGGTTAGACTTTGTCCGACATGGCTCAGAGTCGTTTGCGATGGCGCAGATGCATCCACTCTTTGAGTACTATGAATTCTAACCTTCTGAATTCCTCATAATCTCTACCTTTTTCCTTCTAAATTTATCTCACGGAATTACACTTCTCGAATCATATCTTTGCTCCCTAATCTTCTCCATTATCGCTAATAATTCTACTATTGCTATCACTCTTGGATTTGAACTGACCGTTTCGTCTCTGTTCTGATGTGGTATGGCAACTTGAACTGATGTACTTACGTACGAAGTTCTAGGTTGTATCTGTCTTGTAGTTTAATTGGCTACTGTTATATTCATTACAATTAATATTCCGACGCCACTTTCTTCTGCACTGTCGACAATTCTATCTAACTGATGATGTGGTTGTAAGAGCTTCATTCATTGTTTATTTGTGTCCGGTCCAATCGATCAGTATAATATATTTTCTCAATTTTGTATACAACTAACATTCCAGCTTTACTTTAATTATGCACAACTGATAATTCTATCTAATTTAATGCTGTGGTTATAAAAGCCTAATTCAATTGTATATTTTTCATTTCAAGGTTCGATCGATCAGTGATAATCAAAACAGAGGTTAAGTAAGTTGGTCTTAAGAAAAACTACAAAGTTATGACCTTTGTTTAAAATCTCTCATATGGATGGATACATAATGGTTGAAATGCAGTTTGTATTGTTGTTTTTTAAAAAAAATACTTTATTATCAAACGTCTACTTCATCATGGATTACGAGGGAAAGAGAAATTCTTATCGGCTATCACCATATAAAAAAGCATAAAATTCCTGTGACATATATTGACATAGAGAAATTTCTTGCAAGGTGTTGTTGGGACGGTTAGATCCCGAGAACTTACAAGGGAAAAGGTCCTAATTTTGTAATTTAATTCTGAAAATTTGAATTTCTATATTTTCGTGCCAAGAGACGCATAGTTGACCTTCAGCTTATATTTCCCACTCGGAAAATCCTTGACTGTCACTGGTTGATGAATTATTTTAGTACGCTTTTTTGAGGGCTCTCACTAAGGGCTTCTCTATCATTGTATAAATAAGCTTGATTTGTGTGCTTAGACACCTTGTATTTTCTGGTTGCTTGTAGGATACTGTTAAGATATTCATCCAATATCCTAAGAGAATTATTGGTCCATTCCTATGGGTTAATTCCTACTGGTCAATTTTATGGTCATCCTAGATATCAATGTCCCGTGCTCCAATGTTGTTTCTTATTGGTAGTCCTATCAACGTCACTTCAAATGTTGCTTCCTATTGGTCGTCTTAACTGTCAATGTCACAGACTTCGATGCTGTTTCCTATTCGACCAAAATGTATAAATACGGATTATTTGTAACGTTTTATGACCATGAACCCGGATCCCTAGTCAGGGATCCTGATTCTCTTCTGGATTCGGGCCTCGTATATCAAGTTGAAGTGTTTACGTGCAGGCGTAACAGATACATTCTCTACGCCTTATCAATAATTCTTCGTCTCGTTAATGCGGCCTGGGATAATCGGGCTAGAGTAGCCTATCGTGTCACTGCTGAATCATTGATGTTCGTTCCATTTATCGAGTAAAGTGACCTCGTAATATAGCATTCAAGCATGACAATTGACGAGTAAACAAACGAATAAATACATACAAATTGAATATTGACAACAACAACAACAACAACAATAAAACAAGCTTACTTTATAAGTTAAATCTTTGCCAGTTTTATTGATCATCCAATATGGTGCATACAATGTTAAACATAATTGTCCTAAATTTGTAGTACGACGTAATCCTAAAGGCTTTGGCCAGGGAAAAAAATGAAACATACAATAATAATAATAATAATAATAATAATAATAATAATAATAATAATAATAATAATAATACAAATTTGTATAGTTTACATCAATCCAATTGAATTCAAATAGTAAATGAAATCATTCAGAAAAAAAACTATTTCCATTATGGAACATATGTATACATCTTTGCTATTAGCTATGAAAACTATTGTAATATTTATAACAACAATTAATTGTTATAAATAATACTTCTACTATCGCCACCATTGACAGTTGCATCTCTGTGGTGAGACGGTATGGCAACCTGAACTAATGTACTTGCTCATGTACGAAGTTCTATGTTGTAACTGACTGACTGACTGACTGATTGATTGATTGACTGTTATAAATAAGACGAATTTCAAAAAAGTAAAGTTGGCAAGAATGATCAAATTCATAATAGGCGCAAATGCAGGCGGGATAGGTTTGCGAGTACACTTTTTTTCAAAATAATTAAATACAGTGGATGGGTAATGTAAACATGTTGTAGTGTGTACCTTGTAATATCACCCCACAAGGCTTGTCCCATACATTGTACAAATTAGCTAATTCATCCGTCTCGAGTTATTCACAACACGTCTTTTGACCTTGTCAATCGTTCGCTTATAACTTGATTGCTTTCAATTCAGTGATCGTATGCATTGCTTACTTAGCTTATAACATGTCTAATTTATTTTTGTCTGACTAAAATTACTTATTCGTGCTTCATCACATTGAGTTGACCCACAGGCCTCGGCTTTAACGCTCCGAACCCTCCTACTATCAGTCTGCTTACGCGAATGTAAGAAACCAATTCATCCCCGTAAAACCTTATTGTGCTCGTCGAGCTATGTTTTGCGACGTAGGAATACGCTGGAAGAAAGCTAGGAACGACCAAACATGGCACAAAACCATGAAGTCGCTGACAAGTGGACTAAGTCGTGTTGGTAGGTGTCGACTGTCTAGTTGAGGCCCGCGAGAGGATAGTGATCGATGGTTAGAGACCTTGAACGACAGGGCTCAAAATCCGTTTACAATGGCGCAGGTGCATTCATTCTTTGTGTTCTCTCAAATTCTAAACTTCTGAATTCCTCATCACCTTTATCCTTTTCCTTTTAAGTTTATCTCACTGAATTATACTTCTCGAATCATATCTTCGAACCCTAATCTTCTCCATTACTGCTTATACTTCTACTATCTTCACAACTATGGGATTTAAACTGATGATTGCGTCTCTGGAAGCATTGGACAGCCTTTTCGTCCTGGCATGAGACTTATCAGCGGTGCGCATCCACGACACCCGCTTTTCGCAGCAATCGAACCCAGGACCCCCAGTCCAGCGCGCGAACGCTCAACCTCTGGACCACTAAGCCGATATCCAACTAATGATGAGTAGTTCCCTATTAGGATCAAAAAGCCTTCCTATGCTTCCAGATTTCTAATGATGGTCTAACAATGATCGATTCATGTTTTCACAGAGTAGTAACTCAACAATCTTCACAACCCTTTCATGCAAATTTACACTATCAGCCTTCCAAAAATTATCAACAAACAAATAGCTGAAAATTACTACTAATAATAATAATAACTTAACCTTCAAAAATGCATAGAAACACACAAACTTACCAAATTACAAGATTCATATTCTTTACGCGAATCAAATTCAATCACACTATACTCATCCATTTGTAAATGTAGTTCCAATTTGCCTCGATACACATTACCATTGTATTCGAACTTGAAATGATAATGGAAAAAGGCAATTGATTGACATAATCAATTATGAATGTACACTGCTAAAGTATATATATATATAGCTATCATCTATCAAGATGAAATGTAAGTGAGCAATGATACAGAAAGTGGTTAGATTAAAATAATGGTATCAGTTGATGGGATACTTAACTGTTAAACTGATGGGGACGTTAGATCCCCAGAACTCGCTTGATTAAATGTCTTAATTTTGGATTTTATTCATGGGCTGATCAGTTGACCTTGAGATCACATTTCCCACCAGGAAAATCCTTGGCTATGATTGGTTGATGTGTTATTTTAGTATGCTATTTTCGTGACTCTCCCAAGGACGTTTCTATGATGTATAAATAAACGCGAATTGTGTGCTTATCAACCTTATATTTTCTGGGTGCATGTAGAATACACTTTCTACGTCTTATCAAGACTTCTTCCTCTACTTAGTGGGGCGTTGGAACGCTCGTATCAGTGGATCATTTATGTTCGCTCTCGTTTACCAACTAAGGTGAACTTGTAATCGCATTCAAACCTATCAACTGGTGATGTCTATAACAACGAAAAGTACAAGATTTGTGAATATATACTTTTTTAAGATTGAGGAATTGGAGCAAAATAGTTACGTAATAATAATAATAATATTAATAATAATGTTTTTTCATACTTACTGAAATTTCAATAAATGCCTTATTTGGTGGTATAGATTTCAATGCATAATGACTACCGGCAGAGATTTCATTGGTAATATTCTAAAAACGAAGTAACAATACAATACAAATTTCAAACATTTCGATATGTACAGATGTAACAAACATTTGAATAATATAAAAGGCAATGCCGAGAAACAAGAAATGCTCTACTCTAATAAAAAGGGTTTCATCATACAGAATAATTATTCATTAATCGAAATAATAAACATCTCATAAAAGGGTTTTGTGAAATACAGTAACGCATCAACGGATGAATAGATGCAGATGAAGAATTATTGATTTTGAATACCAGTTACTGAATAATTGCTGTCTGTAGGTTTATTCAGTATATACTTACTAGAATATATATGTATTTAGACAACAAGGCCTTTGCTTAGCAGCTGGGAAATGATGGAGGTGGTATACGATAGATCACCCGTAAAGATCTGGATTTATCTACAATATGACCACTATCAACCAGGTGTGCTAAGATAGAAGTGCGTATTGTTTTTGTCTGACCCTTCTTAAACCATGCTGGGAGATGTTCACTCATTCGTTGGTTAAGTTGCCTGGTAGTACGCCCAATGGAGTTCGAACCCGTCTCCTACACATAGCAGAAGCCATGTGAATTCGTACATTCAACCCCAATTTGTGTTTAAAAGAAATCCGTGACACCCCTATCTCTTCCGTAGCCGGATATGATGTAACTAATAACTTCAGATTTAATCTTTTTTTTTGGTTTAAATTTTATTTTGTTATTATTAGCATTATTTTCGCATCCTGTATTTGTTAGTTTATATTCTTCACTATCTAATTATGTACAACAC
>CALYCR020000656.1:0-12941 GCA_944470395.2 Schistosoma turkestanicum
CTATTATGTGACAATAAATATTCACTGTAAAATTGACTTGAATCAAAATAAGGAATCGATCAATTTGAAACCATCATCACCAGCATTGGATGACTGTTTTATCTTAGTATAGGATTCATCAGCAGCGTACATTTGCGAAATGCACATAGAAGAATCGAATCGAATATGTTCGGTATTGCTTGTGAATACTTAAAACTCTAGACTATTGAACCGGCATCCCGCAGTGATAATATCTAACTTTGATCAGTCCCGGAGATTGTACAACCATACCCGATGTCTTCGTTAGGTAACTACCTACACCCAATACGGTTGAATCGCACGGCTTCTCATTAGAACTCATAGAGTATTTTCTCGCGAGGAAGCACATTTTAATGATTTTTATGATATCGTTGTGTAGATTGTTGATGAGTTCCACAGTAGGACGAAACGACTGTCCATTGCTTTCAGCATTCGAATGCTGATCTAACACTGATCGATTCATGAGTTCAGTGTGACAATAAATCATTTTGACCCATAAATTATGATATTGAAAACAAATCTACATGTAAATTTGTTCAAAATATTTAACTTCGGAATAAGAAAATGGAGTTCATGATTTCTTACAACTCCATTATTTTATTATTCCAATCGAACCTACAGTAACTCAGCACGGATACAGAAGGCTACATCGGCTTTGGACAACTTGTGTCACCTGTGGCACAGGCACAGGCACTAAAGGTCGAGTGTACTATGCAACAGTTCGCTCCGTCCAACTATATGCAGGAGAAACATGGCCGGTAAGAGTTGAGAGCATTCGTAGGTTATTAGTATTCCATTATAGATGTCTTCTGAGGATTGCTCATGTATCCTGCTGGGAAAACCGAGTAAGCAGTGATATAGTTAGGAAACGAGTACTAGTGAGGGATGGCAGATCAATAGATGAAGTGGTGAAACTTCATCAGTTGAGGTAGTTGGGACGTGTGTTACGTATGTCCATCTGCTGACTGCATCAGCTAGCTATATTTTGTGATGTAGGAGTAGGTCGGAAGAATGCTAGGTGCGGCCACACCAAAACATGACAGAAATCCTTGAAGTCACTGAAGACAAGTTATGTTGGTAGATGTAGGTGACCTGGTTGTGGTTCGCCAGACGAAAGTCACCAATGGTTAGAGACCTTGAACGAGATGGCTCAGAATCCTTTACAATGACGCAGGTGCATTTATTCATTGTGTTCTCTCAAATTCTAACTTTCTGAATTCCTCATCATCTCTATCTTTCTGTTTTTAAATTTATCTCACTAAATTATACTTCTTGAATAATTCCTACGAACCCTAATCTTCTCCATTACCAGTAATGTATCTACTATCTCTACCACTATGGGATTTGAACTGACAAATGCATCTCTGTGCTGATGTGCTATAGCAACCTGAACTTATGTACTTACGTACGAAGTTCTACGTTGTAACTGACTGACTGACTGACTGACTGATTACAGCATTAATAAATAAACTGAATTCTATGTACAGTGTTTTTTTCAAAAAATAAAATAAATTTTAAATCAAAAACTTTTTTAGTTGATCTAACTACATTTTGCTGATTCAAAGATTGTGCTGTTCAAGGATTAGAAAACTCAATGATACACACATATATATCTATAGTATGTCAGTAATATGCGCCAGAGAAGATAAAAATCCACAAGGCTTTGTTTTAATGCTCTAACATTTTTTTACAAATAAATAAATCCTGAAATGATTTCAAATAATCATAAAATAGTTGAAGAAATAATCGACAGTAATGTAAACGTTTTTGTTTAAACGGAAGTGTGTCTATTGTACTTCATATTGTAACGCCTTGTCATACATATACGTCTATGTTACCCTCAATGTAGCATTGATCGCCGACCAGCATTTGCCAAACTTTCTCTGTTCTGAGCGTTCCTTCTTGTTTCCTATCCAATCGCTATTCATTCTTTGCATGTCTTTTTTCAACTCACAGTGTAAAGGATTCTTTAGTCTTGCACTTTTCCTTTCGTCTGGAATGGTTCTTTGTAAGAACAGACAACTAGATAATAAGTTACTATGGTAGTCACCATTTGTGTTTAGTCAGTTTCACTGTCACCGGTACAACGATCAAGTTCACTTTCGATTGAATCAGTCATACGTTTTTTCGTATCAACATCTGCTTAAATAATGGTCTCCAAAGTTTTTATATTCTGAAGGAAAATTAGTTTTTTTTCAAAAACGATAATTTATCAAAAATTATCGACAATAAATCTTACTCACTTTGCCTCAAGATTGTAATTTTCGTGACTGATTGTTACGTGTTCACTTGACTGACAACATATTGTCAATTTTGCGTAAAAACCGTCACGAAACGTGAACTTATTCGGACAGCATCTTCTTCGGGAAAATAATTCATAACGTCTATGTCGATATATATATGCATATATATATATATATATATATATATATATATATATATATATATATATATATATATATATTTGTACTGCGTCACATGTTTTGTCTGATTAGTAAAAGTGGTCGAAATACAATCTAGCATTTACTCAACTCATTATCTAAAAAAAAATGATGACATTAGATAAAAATAGCTATCAAATTTGTTGAATAAATATCTGGAATAATCTATACAATTTGACAACCACAAAATTCATCATCATAAAAATTAATGTTGATGCAAATCAATTACGTACGAAAAGAGTTGTCATGCGATAACAAATTCCACTACTGTACATTACAAACAAACCAACAAACCAGCCATATTCAATGAAATATTGTACATTGAATAAAAATTTATGTTTACGTGAATATTGAACAGTACAAAGGCAAAGCTAAAATAATGCGGTGCGAGCTACTTATAATTAGTATATCACGTGAGTGTCAAAGAACGATTTACGATATGGTTTTCCGATTTTACTGAGTAACTCTGTAATTTTCGTTAAATACAATCCGATTGCTCCACCTGCGTTCTCATTCACTACAATAATAGTAATAATAATAATTGATAATTGATTAATTGAATAAAAATGCAATTTATTAAATCGATTATTATATAACATGCATTGAGATTTATGAATGTTTTGAAATTATCTAAAATAGTTTGACATCAAAATGACAACAGGCAATTTAGAAAATTGACTAATGAATCAACTTGCATCTACAAGTCACGACATGATGACTGTCTTATTTCTTTGAAATCATGAATCGATGATCAATGTTAGACCACCACTATTAGAAACCTGGAAGCATTGAAGGTCGACCATTTCCCGAAATTAGAACTTGAGGACTGTTCAGCGCTTGCAGGTTTTTAACTGTGGTTTAATGTTGATCATTGATTTGTGATTTCAATAAAACTCAATACACTTCATAATGCTTTAATAAAAAGCACATTATTTATGAAAAATTATTAATCAGACTTGAACAACGCTAAACCATCAAGACTTTTTATTGGATAATCACGGAAAAGCAAAATCGAATCACAACGCTGATGAGCATTAGAGATTTTGGGACATTAGCTGACAATCCGGAGATCAGATCTGTCTCCAAAGACTAGTGATAACACTTCTAACTGTAAAATCAGATAGTATTTGTTTGAATCACACTGAATGCATCAGTCCCGTCAAGAAAATTATCACATTCTGTCTATGAATAACAAATCGTGTAACATGTAGATCCTGAATTTCCTGCTGATCGTGTAAAACTACCAACATCAACAAGGAACGCTCCATCATGTTGAGTCACACAGAGTATTAGCCCTACTTTAACTTGACTGAAGGAATTTGAGCAGTATTCAAACTACAACTTTCACATATTTCTCTGATCTTATTAAAAAGTTTTTCATATGAGTTATAACACCTACACCATTTTCAAAATCAGTAGTATGATTAGTGAAACAATAAAGAGAAAACAACATCAGTGTCAAAATTTATTAATTTTATGACTCAATTAATATCAAAGACAACTATAAAAACAGATGATTTTAGGAACTTATTAATAATTATAATACACAATGAGTGAACCATTTACAGACTGTCTAACACATGTCAATCCCAATGGAGAATGGGCAACCAACCTGCAATCTACTACCAACATGATCCTTGGCCTCCCTGGGTCCATGAGATTCCCATCCTATCAGCGCCTTTTGTGCTTGTTTGGACAGCATCAGTGCAACTTCTTGTGTGTGTGAAGTATTTTCCTCTTCATGGACAGAGTATAACAGCAGTTCCCCTGAAGCTAGTCTCAGTTGTTCTACCTGTGTCCAGTGTGTTTAACTGATGCCGAGCACCTCGAGGTTGTATCTTTTCATTTCTGCTGCAACTTGAAATAGTCTTCCAGTCTCCCACAATGTACGAACGTTCCATGTACCTAAAAAAATGGTTGCTTTGGTTGTCAGAAGAGGCATCAGCCCCGTGACTTCCGAGGGAACTCGGCTTTCATCACAAGACGTCATAATTCTTCTTCCAACTCCCAGGGCAGAGTTAAAATGGTTTGAATTATTTTTTCTGGTTAGCGTTTTTTTGGCAAGTTAGTTTTAGGAATATTAAAGATTCCCATTGCGAAAATTTCACTGTGATTATCACTCAAATTGCCTTGATTGGTTTAACATTTTCATATAAATATTCATGTACATTAGAGTAAAGCCTGATGACGATCTAATCGAAAACAATATTGTTCGCTTATATGTGTTGTTCTAAGTTAGTTTTAGTTGGGATGGGGTCGTCAACCTCATGTCCAGCCCCTCCTCCTTTATCTGGGCTTGGGGCAGGCAGTAGCCCCGAAGGGACTACAGGTGGAGTTTTTTATGTCTATTCCTATTTATTAATTAATTCATAGGCATCAATAAGTTTATGGGTATAAACTTATCTCACTCTCTCTCAACATAATACAAAATATAAACTTAAGAATAACAACAAAACTATGCAATATAGCAAAATCATTTCCCATTTTAATCCGTTTATATCAGTTTTCAAAAAACAGGTCAATTGATACTGTACAATGATAATTATATAAAGTAATATGGATAATCACAAATCCGATTTGTATTTCGGTCAAAGAACACAGGAATTTTTTTTTATTGAGCGTTGACTTCAATGCTCCGAAGCAAATTCATCAAATTATGTTGTACAGAAAAGAAAAAAGTAGAGAGAGAGAGAGAATAATTTTCATAACAAATGATGAGGATAAAGTTAAAATGTGAAAATATGTTGTAGTAGTAGTGTAGTGAAGGAGAACACAGGTGAGGGCAACCGAATTGTATTTAACGAAAATTACAGAGATACTCAGTAAAATAGGAAAACCATATCGTAAACCGTTAATTTGCAAATCTTCAATCCATCATCAATCCATTGTCTGACATTTCACTATTCATGCGTTTCATACAAATTCCATTGTGTTCCCACTCTTCCTTTCTTGATCTTCCCCCATCTTCTGCTGCCAGACTTTACGTTGACACTCACGTCATATACTACTTATACGTAGCTCGCACCACAGTAGTATGTGTATGTTTTAGCTAAAAAAACATAGATTGTCTCTCGCTTTAGACAATTTCGATCAATACATTCTTCTCTTGAGTGATAAATTCACACGTTTTTTGTTGATCGTGTCAATCTTGGTTGTTGGTACTCCTCGAGTGGTTGTGTGCGTCGACTACTTGTCAATCAATCCATCAACAGCAACGTAGAACGTCGTACGTACGTACACCAGTGTTCAAGCTGCCATAGCACATTAGAGCAGAGACGCAATTGTCAAGTGAGGTATTAGTAGTATTCGGAGAGATTACGGTTCGAAGATATCATATATTAGGTGGAATCTAGTGAAATACATTTAAAAATAGAAAGATAAAGGCCATGAGAAAATCTGAAAGTTAGGATTTGAGAGAACACAAAGAATGAATGCAGCTGCACCAAAGTAAACGGTTTCACGCCATGTCATTCAGGGTATCTATCCATCGACTATTTTCATCTCGCGAACCCCAACCAGGTAGTTAACAACTACCAACATGGCTCAGTCCACTTGTCATTGACTTCTTGCATTTCTACCATGTTTTGGTCTGGCCGCTCCTAGCTTTCTTCCAACTGATTCCTACATCTCAAAACCTCATCTATTGATCTGCCATCCTTACTTACCACACGTTTCCTAACTATATAGAATTGCTTACTCGGTTGTCCCCGGATTTACAAGCAATGCTTCAAAGACATCTATAATCGAATACTAATAACCTTCGAATATCCTCTTCTCTTACTGTTCATGTTTCGCAGCCATAAATTAGTACGGAGCGAACTGTAAGCTAGATATACATAGATTACAAATTTTGAATACTAAATATATAGGGTGTTCTCAATTCGACTGTTATTCACAAGTTAAAAATAACTGCCTCATTTTTTTTTCAGTAAGAATATAAAATTTTTCATTTCAGAAAAAAATATTTGTTCTTATTAATTTTGTTAATAAAATAAAATTTTATTACAATTAACTTTATCTAAAATTTACAGAAAATGTAAACATATTTTTTCTCATTATACAGTGGTGTAGATTGTTGAGTTTCATTGAAATAATGAATCGATTAATGTCAGACCACCAGTAAGAAGACTGAAAGCACTAGATGGTCTTTTTCATTCTTGTATGAGATTTATCCCCGCGCGCGAGGATCGAACCCGAGGCTTACGGTCTCGTACACCGTTGGATGTCCATGCTGGTAAGGAACGAACACCCAGTGCCTCCAGGTTTCCAATGTTTGTCTTGAAGTTCTGAAAAGAACTTTTCAAAATGTTATTAATTAAACTATTATAAATTATTTCATGACATAGATACTCTTTTCCACTACAAATTATAGAATTATTCATATGTACAAAAAGGTTTAAAACTCAAAAGAAAGTTAAGTTCATACACATGTAGTATATTTTCAGGCAGAGCTTCGGAGGTTTGTGTTTTTACACATTTGAAATCATCAATCAATCATTGTTAGACCAGCATTAGAAACATGGAAGCACTGAAAGACGGCCGTTTCGTCCTGGTATGGGACTCATCAGTGGCAGTGAGCATCCACGACTCCTGCATCTTGCAGGATTCGAACCCAGGACCACTGGGTCGACATCAAACAGTGTTAATGTATTATAGCTTTCAGCAGAAAATAATATTTAGAATAAAAGTTTATTCACGGAACTGACTATTTTATGCTTTTAACCATGTGAGGTTAATTGTAGTAAGCTAAAGTATGAAATTGTGACCGTTGATGAATTTTATTACGGTGAAGAACCTGAAAGCACTGAAGAGAGAGAGATTTCTTCCTAGTATAGGATTTCTCAGTAGTGCATAATACCTTATCTCACTATTGTCGCCTGAACTCAGCAACACCGATGTTATAAACGACACGATGAGAAACTAGCAGCGCAGGAGTTCAAGTGTATCAGGTGTAACAAGGGTATGCACGAAGACAATCTCAAGGAAGTACCTTGAATGAACATTATAGTTCATTGGTAATATTTAGCTATTTTCCGGCATGGCAACTTGAATTTATGTACTCATGTACGAAGTTCTCTGTTCTAACTGACTGACTGACTGGCTAACTGATTTTCCCGTACACAATATTTTCTATTCACCTAGATCGTAAGATCAGATAGGATGGGGAAATTAAAGATCCGCTGGAATATTTGAGTTGATTCTATGATAATTTTAATCTAACTGACAGTTAGTCAATATGAGGACAAATATGCTGTAACTAATGTTTACTAACTCTCTCTCCATTCTACTAACAATGAAGAATATTTTTTTCTGTATCAATAACATAGACTAAATTACTTGGTTTATTGTTGATGGTATAAACATATTTGATAGAGAAAAGATAATTGATGAAATATATGATAATTTTTGGGGAAACATGTGTATTGCAGTGTATTGTACAGTTAGTTTTATCCTAAGGCAAATCAAATGTATAGAATTTTCGCATTATTTTTTTTTCTAAACAGAATTTTCTGTTTTTTCCTTTTTCTGTTGTAATGAATAATGATTATTCGGAATAAAAATTTGTGTACAAATAAGTTTATGATTTGGTTGTGAAGATTGTTGATTTTTTACTGAAGTCATAAATCATTTAATGTTAGAAGACTACTAGTAGTAGTAAGAATCTGGAAGCATTGGTTGGATGTTTCATCCAAGTACGGGAGTTATTAGCAGTGCGCATTCACTTATCCACGCTCACGGTAATCGAACCTAGGGAAATTCAAGTAAGCATCAGACCATTGAAGCTGGATCTTGTTTTGTTATTGTCTAATTTGAATCAATCAATGATATAGCGCGACCTCGTCCTTTGTTTTCAGAGTGAACAACTAATTCACTCTTAACATAGGTGAACTTAAATGGTCATGGGTTTTTCAATACAACTAGATAGTGGTAGCGTAATGTCATGGACTGACTGAAGTTTTATATTTTCCTGCCTCCACATAAATTTGAGTTTGTTTATGTTTAATTTGGTTAAGCCTTTCGACCCAGCCTTTATCGTGACATACATCTAAACTTTATCCTGGAACAACCGAGTGAGCAATGCTGTTTTTAGGAAACGGGTGCTAGGTAAGGATGGCAGGTAATGAAACTTCATCATATCAGATGGTTGGAACATGTGTTGCATATGCCTAACCACCGACTGACTCGTCAAGCTATATTTCGCTGTGTAGGAATAGGTTGGACGAAAGTTAGGGGTGGCCAAACCAAAACATGACAGAAATCCATCAAGTCATTGACAAGTGGACTGAGCCATGTCGGTAGTTGTCTACTACCTGGTTGGGGTCCGCGAGATGATGATAATGGATGGTTAGAGACCCTGAATGACATGATGCACAACGGTTCGCAATGGCTACTATTGTGGTGCGAGCTACTAATAAGTAGTATATGACGTGAGTGTCAACGTAATGTCTGGCAGCAGAAGATGGGGGAAGATCAAGAAAGGAAGAGTGGGAACATAATGGAATTTGTATGAAACGCATGAATAGTGACAATGGATTGATGTTTTGCAACAGGAACAGTCCAGTTCGATATGATGAACTGATATTTTGCAAATTAACGATTTACGATATGGTATTCCAATTTTACTGAGTAACTCTGTAATTTTCGTTAAACACAATCCGGTTGCCCCACCTGTGTTCTCGTTCACTACACTATGGCTACTACTATTGGATTTGAATTGACAATTACATCTCTATGCTAATATGGTACGGCAAATTGAACAATGATATACGTGTGTACGAAGTTTTACATTACTATTGACTGACTGATTGCCATCTAATTTCATTGTTAAAAGAAAATTATTTCTACAATATCGTTTCACTTTGTGAAACATAAAATTTCTACTGAAATCCAGCTTTAGATTACACATTGGTAAGCATAAATCATCGTCCATTTCAAATTAAAGCTGGAACATTGTCTCCGGTCCCCAAGTTTTCATGGATTCTTTATTTAGGGTCAATCTTTGTTATTAGTGAGTCGACTTACACAACTATCAACTTAAGAGATATGAACATTGTTTATGGAGGCAGGAATGTAATTCTCTTTAATCGTTGTGTACAATATATTATGAAATTGAATTATGATTTATAAACGATACTTTTCCACATTATCTAATGGACGAGGCAACATAAACTTTAGATAAGTTACATTTAAACTTCTCATGTTTCATTCAACTACAATATGGGAAAACTGTGAGGAATTCATGAATTGAATGAATCCTTCGTGAGTAGGAGTCGTCTCTAACTGAATGATGTTCAGTAGTCCCAGAGCAAAATATATATTAGAATGAGCTAGTCACTGATACTCATTCTAATGTGACTAGTTACCCTAAATAATGAGACCAATCTTTATGTTATCAAGTCATAAATGTATTAACTTAAAAGAGGTTTGTGGAAATTATCGAATTTAGAAATTCACGTCTCAGACTGGTCTTAATTAAATAATCGTTCAAAACAATGAACCATCGTACATTTATTTCGTTTTAGTGTGACGTTCCTGAGGGATGCACTCGCACGACTCTGTTGAAAACCTAATTTCAGACTCTGCAGGATCAGTAGTGATTACTGAAGTATTTAGATTGATAATACATCATAGAAATCTTACTTTCATAAATATGTGATAGGTAAAAATCATCTTTTTCTGTACTTCAGACATTACTGAACTCTACTAGTACTAAGCCTTCCTTTCCAGTTCTATCCGATTGTTGTACATTTTTTCACGGCTGCTTCTGATTCTCGGCGTAATGAGTTCACTGATCTTCCTCTTCTCCTTTGGCCTTGAGTATTCCAAGTGAGAGCTTGTCTCGTCATAAAGTTGAGTGCTTTACCCTCTGGTTACCAGTGGTCTCGTTAGTTTCGTGACTGTCGGTATCCTATGTGTTCTTAGAGTTCGTATGCTGTTCGTTCAGACAACCGTTACTAGATAACACCTCATGGTTTGTAAATCAGAAGACGAATACGAGGTGTTGAATACGTTTATTTGGCCAAAAATCAATATGCGAGTGCCAAGAGTGCAAGCAAGCTAATAAATGAATAGGATTAAAATGTACCATATATATACGTAAGAAAATGGCACACTCATCGAAATATTTAAGAGATTATAACATGAAAGCGAAAAGGATACGTAGGCAGTAGGCAATGTTCAGTCGTATCAGCTCATACAAACTAGACAATAATAAAAGCCATTGGTACATATAAGTTATCCCCATACAAATGACTCGGTCAAATAAGTTAATCACAAGGGCTTAACCAAATTAACTTTGAACAAACTGAATTACATTTAGGGTTACTGCACACCACGTATGTTCTATCCATCTGCAACGCTTTCTCCTGATTTCTTCCTTTGCTAAAGGAAGCTGGTTTGTTCTTTCCAACAGGTAATCATTGTTGCAAATGGTTTGAGACCAACGGTTCCAACATTGTATTTTTCGTAGACAACTCTGTCGAACGGCTTTCATAGATATGTACGTTTCCACTCCATATAGAGCAAATATTTTGATGTTTGTCTTATAAAAGTTGTGACTTTGGTGTTGACTGACAGTTTTTTTTCTTTTTTTGAGTTGCAAACATTCTTCAATTGTAGATTTGCTACTCTTGCTTTGTTAATCCATGTCGACACGTCTACATCAGATTCATCATAAATGATCATAAATTTCATTGTACTTCACATGACGTCTCCTATTTTGTTCATCATTCTCTGTAAATTGAAAATCAAAAAATAATGAAGTGCACGCAATGTAATCACTTCATGTCATTTCATGAAATACAAAATGTTAATAAGACAGGAAGTATTAAATCGATCTGCAAAATTACTTCTTGTCAAGATCATGACATCATTACTGTTTTTAAGTGATGCACAAAACACAACATTAGACGAAATGCCACGAAATGCTATCGCTTATCATTGTCATACAACAATATGACAATAGTTGAAAAGTTTTTTTTTTACCTGAAATGCATCGTGAAAAAAATTATACGAATTTTTGCATTGAATTTTCAATAGATCATCAGGAAACGAATTTTTATCGACATAAGAAATTCATTGTCTATCGGAGGTAGTAATCATCAATTTGATCATAATCATTCAGGAAATGACGTGATACTGCTTCATTTTTAAGAAAAAGAAACAACCTAGAAATAAATGAGTTTTGTCTGTCTGAGTTACTCTCTAACTCTCCTTCCCTTTATTTTTCTATTCCGGCTTATCATGAAACCTTGAAATGTAACTAAAACAATTATTTGATGAACATTGAAAAGCCAAAACGATACAGCTACCTCGTGGAAAAGCAATGGTAATTATTTGATATGAGAATAGAATATGCATCAGTATGAGTCAAGTTAACATTTACGGGGACAGCTCGAATGTAGCTAGACGTTTGGGACTTCATAGAACGCCTAGCTCTTCTGTCAGACATGCACAATCAAATGCAGGAGAAGACGACCATTGTAGCAGCAGCAGCCTCTAAAGCAGTAGGTCTTATCCATGCACAAGGGAAAAAACCAACACCCTTGGATATAACTGTTATGTTCGTCACAAGGTACGCTTGAAGCTATTACCAGTTCACCTTAGTCGATAAACACGAACGAGACAATTACCAGCGTCCAGGTAGGCTAGCTTGAATCCCAAACTACAAAACAGTAGACTTGATAAGCGTAGAAAGTATTTTCTACAACAGCCAGCAATCAAGCACACAACTCTCGCTTATTTATATATCATAGAAACGTCCTTGGGACAGTCACGAAAATAGCACACTAAAATACACATCATCCAATCATAATCATGGATTTTGCTGGTGGGAAATGAAATCTCAAGGTCAACCGATCAGCGCATGCTCGAGAACGTGAAATCCAAGATAAGGCATTTATGAAGCGAGTTCTTGGGATCTAACATCCCTAACAATAACACAACATGCTCCAACCAAATCGCACTTGATGGAGAAGCGTTGAAGGATGTAGAAACCCTTTACATATCTTGCCAGTATCGTTGATTAGGAAGTTCGATCTGATTTGAATGCGAAGGTGGTGTTCAGTGAAGCAAGGGAAGCATTTCTACAGTTGAAGATCATCTGGAACTCTAAACATGCAACATACAACCTTAAGGACATTTCTACTACACGGGGTGGAAACTCGGTGAAATATGAAATTCATTGTTCACAAAATTGTTTATTCACAATTGTCTATACAACATACTCTGGATCCGTTAGCCAGATACCATCAGAAACAGCTTACTTTTGGCGAGAAAAAGCCAAAAAACTCATAACAACTATCAGCCAACACCAAAGCCAGAATATTCAGTATGAATATCAAGACAGTTCTACTGTATAGAGCAGAAATTTTGAGATCTACTAAACACATTATCCATAAGATACAGGTGTTTAATAAAGGTTGCAGTAAGTATCTGTAATGGCATTGCTCGTATATCCTGGGACCACTGACTAAGCAATAA
>CALYCR020000657.1:0-12942 GCA_944470395.2 Schistosoma turkestanicum
AAATATAATGCTCAGCATGCTTAGCTGATAAATCCCTTTCATTCTTCTGATGGATTTCAAATGTTCATGTGTTATGTTCGTAGCATTATAAGGCTCGGCTTATGAACAAATATTGAATTAATTTGCGAACTCACATCCGGAATAAACAGCAATTGATAAAAAGCACAGAATAATTACCTAGATAAATAAACTGTCAATCATAAGACGTTGAAATTTCAAACTACACATGATTAACTATTCTACAGTTACTTTCCAGGATGTTAACGGCTTTGAAATTTTGTTTATAATAAACTAACAAATTTTTTGTGTACATCTCAGTTGATCATTTGGATAGTCGCTGTTGGATTATTGAACCCGTATGGTGAATGGTATGAACACGTCATTGCTGTTAGTGTGCCATCCATGGTAACGAACTTTGCTTTGTTACTGGGTGTTAACCTGAAAGGTTCCGCACGCAAACGGAGGATAATCTTATTTGCTGTTCGGTGTTTATTTTTTTCAGCTGAAAGCACTTTCTCTGTGCCTGTCAAAATTACCGATTATTAACGAACTAGAACTAGTATGCATCAAGTGGGCTGAATGAACGGATAAATAAAGCCTTGTTAGAATAATCGCACGTACTATATTTCCGATAGTTTTGATGCACACATGTTTCGCAGTGAAATTTTTGCACTCTTTTTCATTAGTAAATGCTTATGTTTGCCCATCTATACCTAAATATAATGCTCAGCATGCTTAGCTGATAAATCCCTTTCATTCTTCTGATGGATTTCAAATGTTCATGTGTTATGTTCGTAGCATTATAAGGCTCGGCTTATGAACAAATATTGAATTAATTTGCGAACTCACATCCGGAATAAACAGCAATTGATAAAAAGCACAGAATAATTACCTAGATAAATAAACTGTCAATCATAAGACGTTGAAATTTCAAACTACACATGATTAACTATTCTACAGTTACTTTCCAGGATGTTAACGGCTTTGAAATTTTGTTTATAATAAACTAACAAATTTTTTGTGTACATCTCAGTTGATCATTTGGATAGTCGCTGTTGGATTATTGAACCCGTATGGTGAATGGTATGAACACGTCATTGCTGTTAGTGTGCCATCCATGGTAACGAACTTTGCTTTGTTACTGGGTGTTAACCTGAAAGGTTCCGCACGCAAACGGAGGATAATCTTATTTGCTGTTCGGTGTTTATTTTTTTCAGCTGAAAGCACTTTCTCTGTGCCTGTCAAAATTACCGATTATTAACGAACTAGAACTAGTATGCATCAAGTGGGCTGAATGAACGGATAAATAAAGCCTTGTTAGAATAATCGCACGTACTATATTTCCGATAGTTTTGATGCACACATGTTTCGCAGTGAAATTTTTGCACTCTTTTTCATTAGTAAATGCTTATGTTTGCCCATCTATACCTAAATATAATGCTCAGCATGCTTAGCTGATAAATCCCTTTCATTCTTCTGATGGATTTCAAATGTTCATGTGTTATGTTCGTAGCATTATAAGGCTCGGCTTATGAACAAATATTGAATTAATTTGCGAACTCACATCCGGAATAAACAGCAATTGATAAAAAGCACAGAATAATTACCTAGATAAATAAACTGTCAATCATAAGACGTTGAAATTTCAAACTACACATGATTAACTATTCTACAGTTACTTTCCAGGATGTTAACGGCTTTGAAATTTTGTTTATAATAAACTAACAAATTTTTTGTGTACATCTCAGTTGATCATTTGGATAGTCGCTGTTGGATTATTGAACCCGTATGGTGAATGGTATGAACACGTCATTGCTGTTAGTGTGCCATCCATGGTAACGAACTTTGCTTTGTTACTGGGTGTTAACCTGAAAGGTTCCGCACGCAAACGGAGGATAATCTTATTTGCTGTTCGGTGTTTATTTTTTTCAGCTGAAAGCACTTTCTCTGTGCCTGTCAAAATTACCGATTATTAACGAACTAGAACTAGTATGCATCAAGTGGGCTGAATGAACGGATAAATAAAGCCTTGTTAGAATAATCGCACGTACTATATTTCCGATAGTTTTGATGCACACATGTTTCGCAGTGAAATTTTTGCACTCTTTTTCATTAGTAAATGCTTATGTTTGCCCATCTATACCTAAATATAATGCTCAGCATGCTTAGCTGATAAATCCCTTTCATTCTTCTGATGGATTTCAAATGTTCATGTGTTATGTTCGTAGCATTATAAGGCTCGGCTTATGAACAAATATTGAATTAATTTGCGAACTCACATCCGGAATAAACAGCAATTGATAAAAAGCACAGAATAATTACCTAGATAAATAAACTGTCAATCATAAGACGTTGAAATTTCAAACTACACATGATTAACTATTCTACAGTTACTTTCCAGGATGTTAACGGCTTTGAAATTTTGTTTATAATAAACTAACAAATTTTTTGTGTACATCTCAGTTGATCATTTGGATAGTCGCTGTTGGATTATTGAACCCGTATGGTGAATGGTATGAACACGTCATTGCTGTTAGTGTGCCATCCATGGTAACGAACTTTGCTTTGTTACTGGGTGTTAACCTGAAAGGTTCCGCACGCAAACGGAGGATAATCTTATTTGCTGTTCGGTGTTTATTTTTTTCAGCTGAAAGCACTTTCTCTGTGCCTGTCAAAATTACCGATTATTAACGAACTAGAACTAGTATGCATCAAGTGGGCTGAATGAACGGATAAATAAAGCCTTGTTAGAATAATCGCACGTACTATATTTCCGATAGTTTTGATGCACACATGTTTCGCAGTGAAATTTTTGCACTCTTTTTCATTAGTAAATGCTTATGTTTGCCCATCTATACCTAAATATAATGCTCAGCATGCTTAGCTGATAAATCCCTTTCATTCTTCTGATGGATTTCAAATGTTCATGTGTTATGTTCGTAGCATTATAAGGCTCGGCTTATGAACAAATATTGAATTAATTTGCGAACTCACATCCGAAATAAACAGCAATTGATAAAAAGCACAGAATAATTACCTAGATAAATAAACTGTCAATCATAAGACGTTGAAATTTCAAACTACACATGATTAACTATTCTACAGTTACTTTCCAGGATGTTAACGGCTTTGAAATTTTGTTTATAATAAACTAACAAATTTTTTGTGTACATCTCAGTTGATCATTTGGATAGTCGCTGTTGGATTATTGAACCCGTATGGTGAATGGTATGAACACGTCATTGCTGTTAGTGTGCCATCCATGGTAACGAACTTTGCTTTGTTACTGGGTGTTAACCTGAAAGGTTCCGCACGCAAACGGAGGATAATCTTATTTGCTGTTCGGTGTTTATTTTTTTCAGCTGAAAGCACTTTCTCTGTGCCTGTCAAAATTACCGATTATTAACGAACTAGAACTAGTATGCATCAAGTGGGCTGAATGAACGGATAAATAAAGCCTTGTTAGAATAATCGCACGTACTATATTTCCGATAGTTTTGATGCACACATGTTTCGCAGTGAAATTTTTGCACTCTTTTTCATTAGTAAATGCTTATGTTTGCCCATCTATACCTAAATATAATGCTCAGCATGCTTAGCTGATAAATCCCTTTCATTCTTCTGATGGATTTCAAATGTTCATGTGTTATGTTCGTAGCATTATAAGGCTCGGCTTATGAACAAATATTGAATTAATTTGCGAACTCACATCCGGAATAAACAGCAATTGATAAAAAGCACAGAATAATTACCTAGATAAATAAACTGTCAATCATAAGACGTTGAAATTTCAAACTACACATGATTAACTATTCTACAGTTACTTTCCAGGATGTTAACGGCTTTGAAATTTTGTTTATAATAAACTAACAAATTTTTTGTGTACATCTCAGTTGATCATTTGGATAGTCGCTGTTGGATTATTGAACCCGTATGGTGAATGGTATGAACACGTCATTGCTGTTAGTGTGCCATCCATGGTAACGAACTTTGCTTTGTTACTGGGTGTTAACCTGAAAGGTTCCGCACGCAAACGGAGGATAATCTTATTTGCTGTTCGGTGTTTATTTTTTTCAGCTGAAAGCACTTTCTCTGTGCCTGTCAAAATTACCGATTATTAACGAACTAGAACTAGTATGCATCAAGTGGGCTGAATGAACGGATAAATAAAGCCTTGTTAGAATAATCGCACGTACTATATTTCCGATAGTTTTGATGCACACATGTTTCGCAGTGAAATTTTTGCACTCTTTTTCATTAGTAAATGCTTATGTTTGCCCATCTATACCTAAATATAATGCTGAGCATGCTTAGCTGATAAATCCCTTTCATTCTTCTGATGGATTTCAAATGTTCATGTGTTATGTTCGTAGCATTATAAGGCTCGGCTTATGAACAAATATTGAATTAATTTGCGAACTCACATCCGGAATAAACAGCAATTGATAAAAAGCACAGAATAATTACCTAGATAAATAAACTGTCAATCATAAGACGTTGAAATTTCAAACTACACATGATTAACTATTCTACAGTTACTTTCCAGGATGTTAACGGCTTTGAAATTTTGTTTATAATAAACTAACAAATTTTTTGTGTACATCTCAGTTGATCATTTGGATAGTCGCTGTTGGATTATTGAACCCGTATGGTGAATGGTATGAACACGTCATTGCTGTTAGTGTGCCATCCATGGTAACGAACTTTGCTTTGTTACTGGGTGTTAACCTGAAAGGTTCCGCACGCAAACGGAGGATAATCTTATTTGCTGTTCGGTGTTTATTTTTTTCAGCTGAAAGCACTTTCTCTGTGCCTGTCAAAATTACCGATTATTAACGAACTAGAACTAGTATGCATCAAGTGGGCTGAATGAACGGATAAATAAAGCCTTGTTAGAATAATCGCACGTACTATATTTCCGATAGTTTTGATGCACACATGTTTCGCAGTGAAATTTTTGCACTCTTTTTCATTAGTAAATGCTTATGTTTGCCCATCTATACCTAAATATAATGCTCAGCATGCTTAGCTGATAAATCCCTTTCATTCTTCTGATGGATTTCAAATGTTCATGTGTTATGTTCGTAGCATTATAAGGCTCGGCTTATGAACAAATATTGAATTAATTTGCGAACTCACATCCGGAATAAACAGCAATTGATAAAAAGCACAGAATAATTACCTAGATAAATAAACTGTCAATCATAAGACGTTGAAATTTCAAACTACACATGATTAACTATTCTACAGTTACTTTCCAGGATGTTAACGGCTTTGAAATTTTGTTTATAATAAACTAACAAATTTTTTGTGTACATCTCAGTTGATCATTTGGATAGTCGCTGTTGGATTATTGAACCCGTATGGTGAATGGTATGAACACGTCATTGCTGTTAGTGTGCCATCCATGGTAACGAACTTTGCTTTGTTACTGGGTGTTAACCTGAAAGGTTCCGCACGCAAACGGAGGATAATCTTATTTGCTGTTCGGTGTTTATTTTTTTCAGCTGAAAGCACTTTCTCTGTGCCTGTCAAAATTACCGATTATTAACGAACTAGAACTAGTATGCATCAAGTGGGCTGAATGAACGGATAAATAAAGCCTTGTTAGAATAATCGCACGTACTATATTTCCGATAGTTTTGATGCACACATGTTTCGCAGTGAAATTTTTGCACTCTTTTTCATTAGTAAATGCTTATGTTTGCCCATCTATACCTAAATATAATGCTCAGCATGCTTAGCTGATAAATCCCTTTCATTCTTCTGATGGATTTCAAATGTTCATGTGTTATGTTCGTAGCATTATAAGGCTCGGCTTATGAACAAATATTGAATTAATTTGCGAACTCACATCCGGAATAAACAGCAATTGATAAAAAGCACAGAATAATTACCTAGATAAATAAACTGTCAATCATAAGACGTTGAAATTTCAAACTACACATGATTAACTATTCTACAGTTACTTTCCAGGATGTTAACGGCTTTGAAATTTTGTTTATAATAAACTAACAAATTTTTTGTGTACATCTCAGTTGATCATTTGGATAGTCGCTGTTGGATTATTGAACCCGTATGGTGAATGGTATGAACACGTCATTGCTGTTAGTGTGCCATCCATGGTAACGAACTTTGCTTTGTTACTGGGTGTTAACCTGAAAGGTTCCGCACGCAAACGGAGGATAATCTTATTTGCTGTTCGGTGTTTATTTTTTTCAGCTGAAAGCACTTTCTCTGTGCCTGTCAAAATTACCGATTATTAACGAACTAGAACTAGTATGCATCAAGTGGGCTGAATGAACGGATAAATAAAGCCTTGTTAGAATAATCGCACGTACTATATTTCCGATAGTTTTGATGCACACATGTTTCGCAGTGAAATTTTTGCACTCTTTTTCATTAGTAAATGCTTATGTTTGCCCATCTATACCTAAATATAATGCTCAGCATGCTTAGCTGATAAATCCCTTTCATTCTTCTGATGGATTTCAAATGTTCATGTGTTATGTTCGTAGCATTATAAGGCTCGGCTTATGAACAAATATTGAATTAATTTGCGAACTCACATCCGGAATAAACAGCAATTGATAAAAAGCACAGAATAATTACCTAGATAAATAAACTGTCAATCATAAGACGTTGAAATTTCAAACTACACATGATTAACTATTCTACAGTTACTTTCCAGGATGTTAACGGCTTTGAAATTTTGTTTATAATAAACTAACAAATTTTTTGTGTACATCTCAGTTGATCATTTGGATAGTCGCTGTTGGATTATTGAACCCGTATGGTGAATGGTATGAACACGTCATTGCTGTTAGTGTGCCATCCATGGTAACGAACTTTGCTTTGTTACTGGGTGTTAACCTGAAAGGTTCCGCACGCAAACGGAGGATAATCTTATTTGCTGTTCGGTGTTTATTTTTTTCAGCTGAAAGCACTTTCTCTGTGCCTGTCAAAATTACCGATTATTAACGAACTAGAACTAGTATGCATCAAGTGGGCTGAATGAACGGATAAATAAAGCCTTGTTAGAATAATCGCACGTACTATATTTCCGATAGTTTTGATGCACACATGTTTCGCAGTGAAATTTTTGCACTCTTTTTCATTAGTAAATGCTTATGTTTGCCCATCTATACCTAAATATAATGCTCAGCATGCTTAGCTGATAAATCCCTTTCATTCTTCTGATGGATTTCAAATGTTCATGTGTTATGTTCGTAGCATTATAAGGCTCGGCTTATGAACAAATATTGAATTAATTTGCGAACTCACATCCGGAATAAACAGCAATTGATAAAAAGCACAGAATAATTACCTAGATAAATAAACTGTCAATCATAAGACGTTGAAATTTCAAACTACACATGATTAACTATTCTACAGTTACTTTCCAGGATGTTAACGGCTTTGAAATTTTGTTTATAATAAACTAACAAATTTTTTGTGTACATCTCAGTTGATCATTTGGATAGTCGCTGTTGGATTATTGAACCCGTATGGTGAATGGTATGAACACGTCATTGCTGTTAGTGTGCCATCCATGGTAACGAACTTTGCTTTGTTACTGGGTGTTAACCTGAAAGGTTCCGCACGCAAACGGAGGATAATCTTATTTGCTGTTCGGTGTTTATTTTTTTCAGCTGAAAGCACTTTCTCTGTGCCTGTCAAAATTACCGATTATTAACGAACTAGAACTAGTATGCATCAAGTGGGCTGAATGAACGGATAAATAAAGCCTTGTTAGAATAATCGCACGTACTATATTTCCGATAGTTTTGATGCACACATGTTTCGCAGTGAAATTTTTGCACTCTTTTTCATTAGTAAATGCTTATGTTTGCCCATCTATACCTAAATATAATGCTCAGCATGCTTAGCTGATAAATCCCTTTCATTCTTCTGATGGATTTCAAATGTTCATGTGTTATGTTCGTAGCATTATAAGGCTCGGCTTATGAACAAATATTGAATTAATTTGCGAACTCACATCCGGAATAAACAGCAATTGATAAAAAGCACAGAATAATTACCTAGATAAATAAACTGTCAATCATAAGACGTTGAAATTTCAAACTACACATGATTAACTATTCTACAGTTACTTTCCAGGATGTTAACGGCTTTGAAATTTTGTTTATAATAAACTAACAAATTTTTTGTGTACATCTCAGTTGATCATTTGGATAGTCGCTGTTGGATTATTGAACCCGTATGGTGAATGGTATGAACACGTCATTGCTGTTAGTGTGCCATCCATGGTAACGAACTTTGCTTTGTTACTGGGTGTTAACCTGAAAGGTTCCGCACGCAAACGGAGGATAATCTTATTTGCTGTTCGGTGTTTATTTTTTTCAGCTGAAAGCACTTTCTCTGTGCCTGTCAAAATTACCGATTATTAACGAACTAGAACTAGTATGCATCAAGTGGGCTGAATGAACGGATAAATAAAGCCTTGTTAGAATAATCGCACGTACTATATTTCCGATAGTTTTGATGCACACATGTTTCGCAGTGAAATTTTTGCACTCTTTTTCATTAGTAAATGCTTATGTTTGCCCATCTATACCTAAATATAATGCTCAGCATGCTTAGCTGATAAATCCCTTTCATTCTTCTGATGGATTTCAAATGTTCATGTGTTATGTTCGTAGCATTATAAGGCTCGGCTTATGAACAAATATTGAATTAATTTGCGAACTCACATCCGGAATAAACAGCAATTGATAAAAAGCACAGAATAATTACCTAGATAAATAAACTGTCAATCATAAGACGTTGAAATTTCAAACTACACATGATTAACTATTCTACAGTTACTTTCCAGGATGTTAACGGCTTTGAAATTTTGTTTATAATAAACTAACAAATTTTTTGTGTACATCTCAGTTGATCATTTGGATAGTCGCTGTTGGATTATTGAACCCGTATGGTGAATGGTATGAACACGTCATTGCTGTTAGTGTGCCATCCATGGTAACGAACTTTGCTTTGTTACTGGGTGTTAACCTGAAAGGTTCCGCACGCAAACGGAGGATAATCTTATTTGCTGTTCGGTGTTTATTTTTTTCAGCTGAAAGCACTTTCTCTGTGCCTGTCAAAATTACCGATTATTAACGAACTAGAACTAGTATGCATCAAGTGGGCTGAATGAACGGATAAATAAAGCCTTGTTAGAATAATCGCACGTACTATATTTCCGATAGTTTTGATGCACACATGTTTCGCAGTGAAATTTTTGCACTCTTTTTCATTAGTAAATGCTTATGTTTGCCCATCTATACCTAAATATAATGCTCAGCATGCTTAGCTGATAAATCCCTTTCATTCTTCTGATGGATTTCAAATGTTCATGTGTTATGTTCGTAGCATTATAAGGCTCGGCTTATGAACAAATATTGAATTAATTTGCGAACTCACATCCGGAATAAACAGCAATTGATAAAAAGCACAGAATAATTACCTAGATAAATAAACTGTCAATCATAAGACGTTGAAATTTCAAACTACACATGATTAACTATTCTACAGTTACTTTCCAGGATGTTAACGGCTTTGAAATTTTGTTTATAATAAACTAACAAATTTTTTGTGTACATCTCAGTTGATCATTTGGATAGTCGCTGTTGGATTATTGAACCCGTATGGTGAATGGTATGAACACGTCATTGCTGTTAGTGTGCCATCCATGGTAACGAACTTTGCTTTGTTACTGGGTGTTAACCTGAAAGGTTCCGCACGCAAACGGAGGATAATCTTATTTGCTGTTCGGTGTTTATTTTTTTCAGCTGAAAGCACTTTCTCTGTGCCTGTCAAAATTACCGATTATTAACGAACTAGAACTAGTATGCATCAAGTGGGCTGAATGAACGGATAAATAAAGCCTTGTTAGAATAATCGCACGTATTATATTTCCGATAGTTTTGATGCACACATGTTTCGAAGTGAAATTTTTGCACTCGTGTTCATTAATAGATGCTTATGTACGCCTATCTATACCCAAACCTAATGCTGAGCATGCTTAGCTGATAAATCCCTTTCATTCATTTAATGGATGTCATATGTTCATGTGTTATGTTCGTAGCATTATAAGGCTCAGCTTATGAACAAATATTGAATTAATTTGCGAACTCACATCCGAAATAAATAGCAATTGATAAAAAGCACAGAATAATTACCTAGATAAATAAACTGTCAATCATAAGACGTTGAAATTTCAAACTACACATGATTAACTATTCTACAGTTACTTTCCAGGATGTTAACGGCTTTGAAATTTTGTTTATAATAAACTAACAAATTTTTTGTGTACATCTCAGTTGATCATTTGGATAGTCGCTGTTGGATTATTGAACCCGTATGGTGAATGGTATGAACACGTCATTGCTGTTAGTGTGCCATCCATGGTAACGATCTTTGCTTTGGTACTGGGTGTTACCCTGAAAGTTTCTGCACGCAAACGGTAGATAAGCTTAATTGCTGTTTGCTGTTTATTTTTGTAAGCTGAAAGCACTTTCTCTTTGCTTGCCAAAATCCATGAAACGTAAGCTGATATCAAAATTAACTACTGATTACTTTTGTTTTCGAAATACCATATAGTCGATTATTTAAACTGAAAGAGTTACCTTATAACGTTAACCTTAGATTAGTCTGTATGAGATATACACAACAATCAAAATTTCAGGTATGAATATTCGTAACAATTTCACTTTCATTCAACTTCATCTAATAGACATTGTGACAAAGGTTTCCTTAAGTTTTGGCAGTTTTTGAATTCACGGAATTATATGTAAATGACAGATTTGAAAGTTTTTACAAACACTGGCCCTCTTTCGATTGAACAATAATCAGCATCCATGTTCTGTTCTAATGCATATAACAATTGACGTCGCAATAGAAAGTTCCGAAGTTCTGCTGTCACAGCCATTCTCAAACAACTTACTGACAAATAAGAACAAAATGACCTAATTTGTTGTGTCACTTGCTGATAAGACTAAGAAGTGAAATTGTATTTCAACCACATTAAAGACATGATTTCAGCTGAACTTCGACTTGAAACACTTAACTTGTTGTCATAGTCACAGTCCCCAGTACATTTGCGGCTGTCAATCACAGAATAAAAATCAAATTTACACAAAATGTTTTGAAATGAACGATTTTTGTTTCTTTATTCCAGATAGCCTTCGCAGTTCTGTCGTTGATTTGTTGGTGTGTTGCAATATTTATTGTAAGTTACTCATTACCAAATAAATTTACACATATTCAACTGTCTCTTGACTTTGTGCATTGTCAAATATCGTTCTTTAGACAGAAGCTACAAATTTGAAACTTTCGCCCAATTTATACAACGCATTCTGTATAATCATTAACGAGAGTTTGCCTTATTAGAATCATGCAGATTTTTGTTTCATTGTTGATGATTGATGATTTTATATTATATTCACAAGAGTTTGGAAGTGAAATTAAATTAAGTTCCTATATCATCATATGAATGATAAAAAAATCAGGTATCGACGAGTGATGATTTGATATTTTGTATCTTTCAACAACAAACCGGATGTTGATTAGACTGATCTCATTGTCTAATAATATTTGATTATTCAGTCGATCATTCAGTTTGTTTGACAGATGTAATAAACTAGAAAATACACAATTTATCTGTAAATATATTTGGTTTCACCACATAAATTTGACACGTTAAACCTCTGAATATTATACTTAAGATTATTAAATTTCACAATAACAGGTGATTTCATTGACCGTATATTACTTGGTGAAACAACACGAATCAGAAGATTACTCTGCATTTTATTTGGCTTTAGTATGTTCTTTCGAGTATATGAAACTGTTGATTATCTCACACGTAAATATCAATTACATCTACCATTGTTATCAAAATAGCGCAATGACAAATTGGAACGCTTATCTATCATGACAGATACTTCTTTCTCTATAAAATATATTATTTAGTTTAAATGCATTCGATTTTGTTTATCAGTATTATTTTGTCAGTAGTGTATTACATAAACAGTAATTCTATCAGAAATTCACTCTGATTATCATGAGAAATCATCCTTTGTGATAGAACAAATATATCATTCATCACTTGATCACTGTTATTTTTAGTTGATTAACCCTAATCCTTTCAACATCTTATCGATCATTCACAATTATTTTAACAGCGGAACTGGTTACTTGCCGCTCTAAACCATCTGCTCCTCCTGTCATTGATTCAATCGTGACTGTAATTTGTACTTGACGGGACACATATCGAATTTATTCACCACTGTAAGTAACTGAATGTTTCACAACCCTACCAATTGTAATCTGAAATTGATTTGATTGGTTTTACTCGTCGAAATTAATCAAATATTTTATATAATTTAGCGATCACGTGCCTCCCTATAGATATTGTCTATTGATGGAGATATAAATTCGCGTGTTTTCACTCTTCAGTAACAATTTTATCAGTTATACAAATTCGACATGATGTTGAAAATGCTCTGTAAAAAGGAGTCATGCTGTTGTTCATAACATCTGCGTGACGATTACGATCAATGTGTTTGTAAGCTACCTACATCACTTTATCCAAATTTTATAGTTCAGTTACCCATTTATACAGCGGATCACGCACTCACTTATTTTGCGAATGATGTAGCAAAACTGAAAGCTCATATATTTGTTCTAGTGCCTGCGTCTCAATGACGTATGAGGATGATCTTCATTCTGACAGTGAAGAACATCTGAAACTAAAATTGAGAATTTTGGCGGCATGCGTGAACTCCCACCTCATAGAACTAAAAGGTAGCAAATGATGATATTTTTGTTTATCTTATATAATTTCAAAATTTCAGCATAATCATCATCTCGTATTTTTTGAGCGGTAATGATATTTCAACATAATTTTAAAACATGAACTCTCGAAGCTCGAAG
>CALYCR020000658.1:0-12936 GCA_944470395.2 Schistosoma turkestanicum
GATAGTAAGTACAATTATGAGCAGTATTTGGAAAGATCACGGTCTGAATATATTATTTAAGAAACATTATCCAGTGACATGGATTGGAGAAGAGAAATATAAAGGTACACATTTTTGAAACCATGAATCGATCAATGTTAGACCACCATTAGAAACCTGGAAGCACTGGACAGCCGTTTCGTCCTGGTATAGAACTCTCCAGCAGTGCGCATCCACGACTCCACGACGTGACCAGTGAAGTTCAACTCTAGTCGGGTGTAGACAGTAACTACCGAAGACTGTGTATGAGGTTGCGCAACTCCGTGAATTGATCAAGTTAGACATAAACATCGTCAGATACCGGATCAGTGTTCTAACGGTTAGGGCGTTCGCTCACAATACCGAAGGTCCTGTATTCGAATCCTGCGGGATGCAGGAGTCGTGGATGCGCACTGCTGAGGAGTCCCATACCAGGACGAAATGGCCGTCCAGTGCTTCCATGTTTCTAATGGTGGTCTAACATTGATTGATTCATGGTTTCAAAAGAAAATGTGTAACTTAACAATCTTCACAACCCCGTAATGCAAATATAAATGTCACAAAAAGTTTAAATTAGAATTTCGGAGAACCATATTACAACATTGAAGAGTTCATAGCTTTTCAAACGCTCTGAATGAATATAATGAATTCATTATATTTTAGTAGATCGATAATCGAATCAAATAGTTAAGCTAACATTTTCCCATCTGTTTAAATTGTGTAAACCTCATTAGCTTGTAGATGTTCAAGTCGACTACTATGAACACATCTACAAACCAATTACATCCGGGTCTAAAGGGCTATTCCCGAGTGTTGTGATATTTCAGGATAGTTCAGATCGAAAGAATACCGAAATCATACTGGAGAAAATAGGCGAAAGGAACAGAGCAACAAAAGATGGCCATCGCGCCGAAGCTAAGTATGCCACAAAAGTACGAATAAACAAAATGTTCAGTGAAACGTTCACTGGTACAATTCCATTTAACCAATCATGTAAGATCACTAAAAGTTCAAACAGAAAGCCTCCTCTTAATATATTTTTTGTAAAAATACGAACTGAAAACCCTCTCACTTTGAAATTTTTTTTCATTCAATATACAATAAATGAATATATTTGATCATTGAAAATAATATTTATAAGATGCTTTTGAATAAACCCAATTAGAATAAATGTTAAACTGTATAAACTGATATTAAGAGTTCTATTTTCTTGTTACAAAATGTATAACATTGAATAACAGTTATTATTATCATTTGTAAAAATTTTCCAATGTTTTAGAATGTTGCAGTTTTTTTTAAATTGATCAATAAAATTCCGTTACATAACCAAATTAAGAATCATAAATCCTAGTTTTGAAACATTTGAGTTCAATCCTTGAAGAAACAAACCACCAGCTGATCTATCTAATGTTTTTTCGACTTTCAACAGTTGTCTAAAACACACAAAATCAGTTTCCAAAATAAAACTATCGCATTTTTCGAAGAAATCATATCAAACATGTGACGTTCTAAAAGATATGACTAGTTTTTTGAATAAAAAAGAGAAGAATCAAACTGTCAAATCCAGTAATTAAACGACTTCTTGCATAGATTCGCCTTTTCTCTCTCTCACACTACAATGCAAAAATCAATAATACTGTTTCCTCTTCCCACTAGTACATACAGTTGCATTGAACACATTGAATATAGATAGATATATATATATACACACACACACACTCACCTTAGTTCATTCAGTATTATCTGTAATACTGTTTTACGATTATTATCATTACTAATATCAATATTTTCTTATGTACTGCTTACTTGCTTGCTTGCTTACTGACTTATTTGGTTTTTTGATTCAATGTTCTTTATCTAGTTCAGTTTATCTTATTTATTGATTTTCCCGTCAATGTACAATAATTTCGATTGAGTCAATTTAATCGGTATTTACTTTATTTTATTTTTTCTCTTCTCCTCTGTTTAACAATAAACATTCAAAAAGAAAAAAAACTAGTTAACTTTGATCAATAAAATATAATAATCATAATCAAGTTAATAATAATAATAATAACAATCGTACTTTATTCAAAAGTATTTAGTCTAATTTAATTGGTCGGATTGTAGAATACGGAGAGAATTAATTTTCTACTGGTTTATTTTGCTAAGGAATAGGATCGTAACAGTGCTGCTCACTAGTGACTAGCTTCGTGAGGAAATTCTCGGAGTTCTATAGTGAGAAGACGTGACCAATGGAGTTCAACCCTGTCGGGTGTAGGCAGTCACCTACCAAAGACAAATAGGTGAGGTCGCGCATAATCCGTAGATCAATCAGAGTTAGACATTAACACAGTTGGATGCCGGTCAGCTCAGTGGTCCAGAGGTTAGGCGTTCGCACACAACACCACAGATCCCGGGTTCGAATCCTGCGATGTACAGGATTCGTGGATGCGTGCTGCTGATGAGTCCCATACCAGGACGAAACGGCCGTCCAGTGCTTGTGGGTTTCTAATGGTGGTCTAACAATGATTGATTGATGATTTCAAATGTGTAAAAGACACAAATCTCCAAAGCTCTAACTGAGAATAGAATTATGTTGAAACGTGCATGCATTGTGAATTTTTATTGAACGAAATTTATAAAGTGTTCCCATCGGAAACAGTTAGTTAATATATTGTTTTCATTGAAGTGAAAGAAACATAGTTTATTTGAATGATGAAGAAAGATGAACATTAGAGAATTTGCTACCATTTAACCATGATATAGTACATATATACTTACGCCTGTTATCCCCAGTAGAAGATAAGTCGTCAACCAACATTCTCCAACTTACAATGTTCTGGGCTTCTCTTTCTAGTTTTGTTCAATTGTTGTTCATTCTTCTCATGTCTTTCTTCATTTCTCAACTTAATTTGTTCTATTGTCTTCACTTCTTTTGGTCTTAAGGATTTCAAGTAAGGACTTATCTTGTGTTATGCTCGTCATTAGGTTTGTTAGAAGTTATTACGGGTTCACTTTAGTCGATAAAACGAGAACGAGACAATGAACCAGCGTCCACGTAGGCTACTCTGATTCACTGACCCAAAGGAACTGATGAAAAGGCCTTGATATAGCGTAGAAAGTATATTCTACAAACACCCAATCAAGCATACAACTCTCGTTTATTTATACATCATATAAACGTCCTTGAGACAGTCACAAAAATAGTACACTAAAATACACAGTAACCAATCACAGCCAAGACTTTTCCTGGTAGGAAATGCAATCTCATGGTCAACTGATCAGCCCATGCTCGGAAACATAAAATCCAAAATTAAGGCATTTATCAAGCGAGTTCTATGGATCTAGCATCCCCAACATCTTGTGACATAGTTGAGTGTTTTCCTCAATATGTATCCTATTTCAACTCCAATGCTTTTTCCTAATTTCTTCCTCAGCTGATAGAATCTGGTTTGTTCTCTCCTATAGTAGGTTTTTGCCGGTATATATATATATATATATATAAATATATATATATATATGTATATATATATATTTGCATTATGGGGTTGTGAAGATTGTTAAGTTACACATTTTTGAAACCATGAATCGATGAATGTTAGACCACCATTAGAAACCTGGAAGCACTGGACGGCCGTTTCGTCCTGGTATGGGACTCCTGAGTGGGAAGACGTGACCAGTGAAGTTCAACCGTAGTCGGGTGTAGACAGTAACTACCGAAGACTGTGTATGAGGTTGCGCAACTCCGTGAATTGATCAAGTTAGACATTAACACCGTTAGATACCGGCTCAGTGGTCTAACGGTTGGGGCGTCCGCCCATATACCCAAGGTCCTGGGTTCGAATACTGCGGGGCGCAGGAGTCGTGGATGCGCACTGCTGAGGAGTCCCGTACCAGGACTTGACGGCCGTCGTGCAGTTCTTCCATGTTTCTAATGGTGGTCTAACATTGATCGATTCATGGTTTCAAAAAATATATATATATAAATATATTCATCATTAAACTGACAATATCATTTTAAACAAATTAAACTTATTTACGATATATACTTTGATAAACTATCACTTAATTACACCTTGTACAAAACTGAAAAACAATTTACTCCAACTTATCAAAAACACAAAGAATAAATTTTTTTGTGAATATTAAACTCAAGGAATATAACATTTTAAATAGTATTTAATTAACTTAACCGCATAAACACATAATTACTGGTAAAATAAAGTCACCTGAATGTTTATATACCACAGAAATCGATGAAATTGTGAGTGGGCTGTGATACTTTCTGATTGAACACTCATATTGAAGTGAGTGGATTTATTACTAGACCATTCCACTAGCCTTTACCCCAAAGGTCTTATCCATAAAGGCAATAAATCAAGATCCCTTGGTCCATGTGCACCATGGATTTGAAATCAAGGTTTTCCGAATTCTCTAACTGGTGGTTCCTTCTTATTTACCAATCTGGTACAGGCGCCGAATACTTACTCTCTGACCTCTCGGTCTCGTTATCAATACTCCTACCTTAAGAAGATAGTGTGAGTAGAACTTCTCTGACAGTAGCGATGTACGCGTGATCATATGAATGCATTTCGGAAGAGAGAGTAGACTCTATCCACCCTTGACCATACCAAGACATTTGGGAACATTTTAAATGTTAGATTATCAAAAGCTATGCACTTAGAATTTATAATGGTGGTAACGAATCAGTCAACCGCTTTACCAAAGAATTAATGTTCTTTAGTGGCTGAGTTAAATTTGAAATAGGACTGACCACTTTAGTGGCCCACGATCTAATTCTGATTTTTACGAATGATTAAATTTGTTATTCAGTAAATCTTCCCTTCAATTTCTTTATATCCTACTTGGGCGAATGATCGAACTCAATGCAATAAGGGATGACGGAGTATTATTTATAGTTTAGACAAATACAGGACAGAAGTTAATAATGACACAGACAGAAACGATTAATTAGTTTGTTCAAAAGCTAGGACAAGTTATGTAGGCTCAATATATTATTGGTACATACACTGCAGTTCCCTCTAATATTGTATTTCATATCACATTATGTTGTCACTCCGCCTGTAGAACCTTCGGGGCTACTGCAGTTCCCAAGTCCGGATAAAGGAGGAGGGTTGGACATAGGGTTGGCGACCCCATCCCACCAAAAAAAACTCACTTGCCAAAAAAACGCTAACCACAAAAAAATAAAACAAACCATTTTAACTCTGCCCTGGGAGTTGGAAGAAGAATTATTACGTCTCGTGATGAAAGCCGAGTTCCCTCGGAAATCACGAGGCTGATGCCTCTTCTGACAACCAGAGCAACCACTTTTTTTTAGGTACATGGAACGTTAGAACATTTTATGTTGTAACGAACATCTCTGCCAATGAGTTATTCAAGTCAAAGCTGATCTTATGAACGAATAAATCAATAGTTTAATTGATCAAATGTCACATATAGAATGTTTAGATGCGGTGTTTAGGGGAAATTCAGAAAAAGCCTTGGATTTAAGCACTCATGCTAGTAAGCAATATATATATATATATATATATATATATATATATTTGTGCTTAGGGCGTTGTTCAAAAGAACAATGAAAGCTCCATAACCAAAACAACATCCAGCTCAGAGTACGAAGCTTCATCATAATTATCCACCTAAGCTACACATTTTCTCCACCATTTCAAGGAACACCTCCGCAGTAAGTGGTATCCAAGACCTTTCAAGCCGTCAAATCCATGGTCATTTGATTTCATGGTGATACCCAAACTATTTTCGTACAAATGAGTTGGTATCCAAAGCAATATATATATTTCCCGCTTCAGTCTATTTAAAACCCATTGATAATCTTCTAACATTGAATGAAAACTGTTCAATGTTCAATACAATCGAATCCAACTAGTCATTATTTCCGCATAATTCTCATCATAAACTAACAGCCAGAATATAAATAAAAAAAACTATAACATCCCGTAAAATTACTTACTCCATTATCTTCAGTTTGATTTCTAACTAAGATAATAAATATTCACTGTTTAAAATTTTTTTTTCAAATCATAAAATATCTGTCATCCATTAATTTTTTTTCTCACTAATCAATAGTTTCCGAATTTATTTTAGTTGGATAAGAAAAAAATGGCCATTTGGCACAGTGAACAGACTATTTTTAATTAGAATTATGGATATTAATGTTTTTACAGATTTTAAAATTAGACCATTATGTCCTGACTAGTGACTAGGTTCGTGAGGAAATTCTCAGAGTTCTAGTTCTAGAAGATGTGACCAGTGGAGTACAACCCTGTCGGGTGTAGACAATAACTACCCATAGACAAATTGAAGAGGTTGCGCAAAATCTCTAGATCAATCAGAGTTAGACATTAACACCTTTGAATACCGGCCAGCTCAGTGGTCCAGAGGTTAGGTGTTCACACACAAGACCTCAGGTCCTAGTGTAGTGAAGGAGAACACAGGTGAGGGCAACCGAATTGTATTTAACGAAAATTACGGAGTTACTCAGTAAAATAGGACAAAACCATATCGTAAATCGTTCATTTGCAAAATATCAATCCATCATATCGAACTGTACTGTTCCTGTTGCAAAACATCAATCCAATGTCACTATTCATGCGTTTCATACAAATTCCATTTTGTTCCCACTCTTCTTCCTTTCTTGATCTTCCCCCATCTTCTGCTGCCAGACATTACGTTTTTACTCACGTCATATACTACTTATAAGTAGCGCGCACCACACCAGGTTCGAATCGTGAGAGGTGCAGGAGTCGAGGATGCGCACTATTAATGAGTGAGTCCCATACCAGTACGAAACGGCCATCCAGTGCCTCGAGGTTTCTAATGTTAGTCTCTAACAATGATTGATTGATTGATTTCAAACAACTTTATACATACATATTTATTTATACATTACATAAATTTAAATAACTTGAACATTTTACACAATGATAATTTGACTTTTGAACACGAAAGTCTGTTACTAGTAAATAAATCAATAAATCAAGAGAATCAAATTCTTGATTTTTGTAAAAAAAACTCTTCTTTCTATTCATTACTGTTATAAGCAGACTTTTTCAAGCTGAAATTGAAACTTACTTAATGCGGGTTACCCCAAAGAAAAAAAATATAATTTGGAGTATTATAGCATAATTAATAATAATAATAATAATAATAATAATAATAATAAATTAGTCTGATGAATGAATTAATGAATAACAACAGACACAGTAAGACCAATAATGTTTGTTTCAATTACCATTAAAACAAATTGATAATTAAAATTAACTCTAGTTCTTACTGACTTACTAACTTACTTACTTAACAGGATATCATGCGGGTTAGACTATTATCATTATGATTATTACTGTTATCATTATTGAAATTGTTATAATAGACATTGCTTGCTGTTGTGTGGTCGTTCATATTGTTGTCATTGACATCTTCTCCTTTATCACATCACATCAGATGGTTGTCAAGTTTTCTATATGTGCGCAGAACAGAACAAAACAAAACAAAACAAGTTATATGCTTTAACAAGTCCAAAAGAGATCTCAATGATAAAACCAAAAAAAATTATTTTATTATTCATCTGATGTGATTATGTCATATATTAATAATAATGATAATAATGGTTAACTAGATATACTAACTACTACAAGTGTGTGTGTGTGTGTACAATAAATAGAGTGATAGAGAGAAAAAAATGATTGAAGTGTGTGTTTTTTCTAATTTTAAATAATACTCGTCAACTGAAATGAATCATAACTACTACTATGGTGAGATGTGGTGGAGAAATAACCAGCTCAGAGAATGAAACACCATCACAACTACTATTGTGTTTTTAGTTATACATGCACAGTTTTGAGATGATGGAGAAGATTTGTGGCTCACGGTGGGGATGATTGTGGTGGTGGTGTTTGGTTCTCTGAGCTGGGTGTTTTGGTTGTGGAGCCCAGCTCACAGAACCAAACACCACCAGCACCACATGCACACTTACACACATATATAGAATTAGAAAATAAAAAAAAACATTTATAGAATTCATATTATTAGTGGAATTATTTTGTTCATTCGTTTTTTTTTTGTAAGCAGTAGATAAAACTATTGATGCCACCAGCATTAGTTTTTTTTTTCTTTTTTAGAAATAAATAATAATTATAAATTGAAAGAATATGTGTTAAGAGTAAAAAATTTGATTGAACTACTACTGATAATGTTATTATTATTATTATTATTATTATTATTATTAGTAGTAGTAGTAGTGTGGTGCGCGCTACTTATAAGTAGTATATGACGTGAGTGTAAACGTAATGTTTGGCAGCAGAAGATGGGCTAAGATCAAGAAAGTAAGAAGAGTGGGGAACACAATGGAATTTGTATGAAATGCATGAATAGTGAAATGTCAGACAATGGATTGATGATGGATTGAAGATTTGTAAATTAACCGTTTACGATATGGTTTTCCTATTTTACTGAGTAACTCTGTAATTTGCGATAGATACAATTCGGTTGCCCTCACCTGTGTTTGGCTTGAAGTCGGTAATCCTATTTCGTAGAAAACTAACTAGCTAAAACTTCGACTGGAAAAAAATTTACAATTACAAAAGATATTGCAATGATTAAGATGGTTTTTTTCCCACCGATAATTATAATATTAGTATTTATCAGTATTATTGTTACTTAAATAATATTAATTTTGGATAGAGACTAGCAGCAGAACCTAAGATTTCATTTTCATCTTATTTAGCTACTCGTCAGTTTAATATATATGTATATATTTTTTTGAAACCATGAATCGATCAATGTTAGATCACCATTAGAAACCTGGAATCACTGAAATACGGCCGTCAAGTCCTGGTATGGGACTCATCAGCAGTGCGCATCCACGACTCGTGCACCCCGCAGGATTTGAACTCAGGACCTTCGGTATTGTGCGCGAACGCCCTAACCGTTAGACCACTGAGCCGGTATCTAACGGTGTTAATGTCTAACTTCATCAAATTCACGGAGTTGCACAACCTCATACACAGTCTTCGGTAGTTACTGTCTACACCCGACTAGGGTTGAACTTCACTGGTCACGACTTCGCACTAGAACTCGGAGAAGATTCCTCACGAAGCTAGTCACTAGTGAGCACAGGTAATTTGTATTACGGGGTTGTGAAGATTGTCAAGTTACATATTTTTTGAAACCATGAATCGGCCGTCCAGTGCTTCCAGGTTTCTAATGGTGGTCTAACATTTATCGATTCATGGTTTCAAAAAATTCCAATATTGTCTAGTTTGTTTTTTTTGAGCTCTAAATTTATACTTGTGAAAATTATTTACAAATCATTATTCCGATATCCTTCTTTTTTGAAAAAAAACAACAAAAAATCTTGCTTGCAGTAGGATTTAGGGAAATATATTTAGGTTCTATGCAGAATTTTACTTGCATCACAGAGTTTATGTGTTCCCTCTGGTATGCTATTGTGTGCTTCACTAAATTATTGAATAAAAGTAGAACCACTTAACAAGTTTTAATTTAATAGGTTCTAAAGTTAACTAACTACCTTTCATCTATCCTATAATAACTTGTATCGATATGAGTGATATCGAAGTGATGTGCTAAGGATACATATATACCAACCAAGTTTGGTCAGATTTCAGTTAAAATATTAACGGGCGAAGAGAACTCCAACTATTATAAATGAAAAACTCCGTCTGGAGACCCTATGGGGGTACTGTCGGTCTTAAGCCTGGATAAAGGATGAGGGATGGGCTTGGAGTTGGTAATCCAATTTCGTAGAAAACGAACTAGCTAAACCTTCAAGCAGAAAAAAAATAAAAATTACAAAAGATATTTCAATGATTAAGATGATTTTTTCCTATCGATAATGATAATATCAGTAATAATAAGAATAGTTATCAGTATTATTGTTACTTACTTACTTACGCCTGTTACCCCCAATTGAGCGTAGGCCGCCCACCAGTTTCCTCCAACCAACTCTGTCCTGGGCTTCCTTCTCCAGATCTGTCTAATGTTTGTTTATTCCTCTCAAATATTTCTCTATTTCTTGGAGTAATGTGTTCAATGGTCTTCCTCTTTTCCTTATGCCTTCAGGGTTCCATGTGAGGGCTTGTTTCGTGACGCAGTTAGGTGCTTTCCGCAATGTGTGTCCTATCCACTTCCACCACTTCTTCCTGATTTCCTCCTCCACTCGAATCTGGTTTGTTTTCTCCCACAGTACGTTGTTGCTGATGGTGTCTGGCCAACGAATACGAAGTATTTTGCGTAGACAACTGTGGACAAACACTTGTATCTTCTGGATGATGGCTTTGGTAGTTCTCCAAGCTTCCGCTCCATACAGTAGAACTGTCTTCACATTTGTATTGAAAATCCTGATTTTGGTTTTGGTTGAAAGTTGTTTGGAGTTCCAGATATTTTTCAACTGTAGATGTGCAGCCCTTTCTTTTCCGATCCGCGCCCTTACATCTGCATCGGATCCACCATGGTTGTCGATGATGCTGCCAAGATATGTAAAGGTGTTAACGTCCTCCAAGGCATCTCCATCAAGAGTGATTTGGTTGGTGCATGTTGTGTTGAATCGTAGAATTTTGCTTTTTCCTTTATGTATGTTGAGACCTACTGTTGCAGAGGCTGCTGCTAAACTGGTCGTCTTCTCTTGCATTTGTTGTTGCGTGTGAGATAGAAGATCCAGGTCATCTGTGAAGTCCAGATCGTCCAGCTGCGTCCTAACTGTCCAGTTGATACCATGCTTCCCTCCAGATGTCGACATCTTCATAATCCAGTTGATCACCAGGAGAAAGAGAAAGGGTGAGAATTGTTGTTACTTAAATAATATTAATTTTGGATAGAGACTAGCAGCAGAACCTAAGATTTCATTTTCATCTTATTTGGTTACTCGTCATTTTAACATATATGTAAACTGCACATTTGAAATGATCAATCAATCATTGTTAGACCACCATTAGAAACATGGAATCACTTGACGGTCGTTTTGTTCTGGTATGGAACTCATTAGCAGTACGCATCCTTGACTCCTGCTACTTGCATGAATAATGATTTCAATAAGCCATAAACACTGATCTCCATAACTTTAATTGAAAAATATATGTATACGTCCATATCCCAATGTCAATGTGTCCACAATGAAACATGTGTCAAGTGTACAGATTAATTCAAATACCAGAATGTTATGCATTAGGATACTAACTACTGATAATAAGAAATTTTCTAACAAGTATCATATATATTATCAAAAAAAACTGTTCATTTCCAGTCATAAGCGCAATGATATTCTATCATCACCAGGAGGTCAGTCATCGCCACACTAAAAAAAAACTCACTTAGTCAGGTTGTTTGTTAACTTTTGATGTTGCATGACTTTGGTTCAAAATCCACATTGAGTTTCAATCAGTTTAACACTGCCAACACGTCATATTGACATTAAACCTCTCGATCTTATATCAGCTGTAACTTTAGTTGCCTTAAATTAAAATATAATGTGATAGCACGATCCATAGACCATGCTGAATTAAAAATCAACATTTGAACAAACAAAATGTTTTTTTTTTAATCAACAGTAAAATTAATCAGTCTACAATAAATCCATTGTTATTGTGTTCATTTATTTTTCGAAGAAATTGTTTTAATGATTGGTAATCGATTACATTCTTCAGTAATGTTGGATGATACCTTTCAATATCAGTTCAGTTCAAGTTCTTACAAAGAACAAGTTACTAGTTATTAGGACTCAACAGTTTACTGAGTAATGTGAATTGATGTATCAGGCGAAGGATACTGAATTCTCACCACGGGAGTGAATATCATATCACAAATCAGACAAAACATAAATCTTGGATTCTACTGCTACACACTATCCGTCTTGAATTAGATAATTGTTGTGGTGCGAGCTACTTATAGGTAGTATATGATGTGAGTGTCAACGTAATGTCTGGGAGCAGAAGATGGGGGAACATCAAGAAAGGAAGAGTTAGAAAACAATGAAATTTGTATGAAACGCATGAATAGTGACAATGGATTAGATGTTTTGCAACAGGAACAGTCCAGTTCGATAAGATGAACTGATATTTTGCAAATTAACGATTTACGATATGGTTTTCCTATTTTACTGAGTAACTCTGTAATTTTCGTTAAATACAATTCGGTTGCCATCACCTGTGTTCTCCTTCACTACATTGTGACTAAATAGGGAAATCTAAGCAACCTATTCAGACATAATTGAAACAATAGGATAGTGAGTGTTTTTAACCAATGAACAATCACGTTTTCTATACCTCTTAAACAGTATTACTTTGTTTCATATTGTTAAAATAACCTGTACATGTGATTATCAAACATTAGTCATTGAATCTTGTTCAATATATATATTTTTGTCACGTATAATTGACACACTGAATGTGAAAAATGTATTTGACAAACTAATTTGAATCTTATCATTAAAAAACAATGATTTTTTTAATCAATAGTTGAATTGTACAAATTATGCTGAATATATTTTTGTAGTAATAATAATCTTTTTACATTTTTAAGGTTTAATTTATATGTCTACATGATTAGATCCTGACAGCGATACGAATTGTAGTGAAGGAGAACACAGGTGAGGGCAGCCGAATTGTATTTAACAAGAATTACAGAGTTACTCAGTAAAATAGGAAAACCATATCGTAAATCGTTAATTTGCAAATCTTCAATCAATCATCAATCCATTGTCTGACATTTCACTATTCATGCGTTTCATACAAATTCCATTGTGTTCCCGCTCTTCTTCCTTTCTTGATTTTCCCTCATCTTCTGCTGCCAGACATTACGTTTACACTCACGTCATATACTATTTATAAGTAGCGCGCACCACATATTGTATTCTCTAAGCTGAGTGGTCGGATTGTAATAGAGAGG
>CALYCR020000659.1:0-12948 GCA_944470395.2 Schistosoma turkestanicum
ATATGCCGATGACATTGTCCTACTTGGTGAAGACGCTGACAAAATGCAGAGTCTTCTGAGTACCCTGAGCAACAATGCAAGCATGTTCGGGATGCGGTTTTCCCCCTCGAAATGCAAAATGTTGCTTCAAGATTGGGTTTCATCGGCACCTGAACTAGTGGTAGGGAGTGAAGTAGTCCAGCGTGTAGACCCGCTTCACTTATCTTGGGAGTCTCATCAGTGCTGATGGCCTGGTGACTGACGAAATCTCGGCACGGATACAGAAGGCTCGATTGGCTTTTGCCAACCTGCGTCACTTATGGCGTAGGCGTGATATCCGTTCTCTAATCAAAGGACGAGTGTACTGTGCAGCAGTTCGCTCTGTTCTCCTATATGGCTGTGAAACATGGCCAGTGAGAGTAGGAAGATATTCGTAAGCTACTAGTTTTCGATCATAGGTGTCTTCGAAGCATTGCGCGTATACCGTGCGACACCCGAGTGAGCAATGCTGTCGTTAGGAAACGGGTACTAGGTAAAGATGGCAGAGCAATAAATGAAGTGGTGAAACTTCATCAGTTGAGGTGGTTGGGACATGTGTTGCGTATGCCCAACCACCGACTGCCTCGACGAGCCTTGTTTTGTAGTGTAGGAATAGGTTGGAAGAAAGTGAGGGGCGGCCAGACCAAAATATGGCATAAATCCATGAAGTCATTGACGAGTGGACTTAGCCATGTCGGTAATTGTCGACTACCTGTTTTGGGGTCCGCAAAATGATAATAATCAATGGTTAGAGACCTTGAATGACATGGCTCAAAATCGTTCGCAATGGCGCCGGTGCATTTATTCTTTGTGTTCTCTGAAATCCTAATCTTCTGGATTCTTCAACACCTCTAGTTTTGACTTTCTAAACTTTTCTCACTGAATCATACTTCTTGAATAATATCTTCTAACCCTAACCTCTCCGATTACTTCTAATTCGAAATCATTAATCAATCATCATTGTTAGACCACCATGATAGAAACCTGGAAGCACTGGACGGCCGTTTCGTCCTAGTATGGGACACCTCAGCAGTGCGCATCCACGACTCCTGCTCCTCGCAGGATTCGAACCGGGACCTTTGGCATTGTAGGCGAACGCCTTACCATCGACCACTGGCCGGCATCCAACGGTGTTAATGTCTCTAATTCCCTTACTACCTCTTCTACTATTGGATTTGAATTGAACAATTATATCTCTGTGCTGATGTGGTATGGCAACATGAACTGATGTACTTACGTACCAAGTTCTTCGTTGCATCTGACTGACTGACTGACTGCCCCCGACTACTGATCACAGTTATTTTGTGGAATCCAATCAGATAGTCTGCACTTGTCAACACAGTCCAGTCCAATATTTGGTGATTTCGTAGAATGACATTACGTAGCCTCTTCCAAGCCATTACTGCTTTAGTCTACATCATGTCTACAAGTAGGCGGTGGTTGGGAGAAAGTAAGACACACCATCTAATTCAGTCGATGGAAATTCAAGGTGTTATTTGTTAACTTGTCAATTTTGTTCGGTATCGTAAACTTATGTGAGGTCCCTTAACAAATAAACGAAAGCTTATTCCAGTAAAACTTAACTACATCCACAAACCATAAACATATAAACCCACTTATGTCCATAAATAATTCGATATGCTTTGAGAAAACTAATCCATATTTGTTGTTACTAGCAGTCACAAGTATTACACAGACAAGCTAACATCTGATTTAACAAGGTAAAATGCACTTCCTCAGGATAAGAAGATTACCGGTTTGACGATAGTAAAATGAAGTATTACAAGGTATCTGAAATAAATATTCGGAAGAGTTAGACTATTCTGTTTTTTGCGATCAAGCGATGAGGCTACTATTGGTGAATGAGCGAACCAGATTAAACACAGATACGTGGATTTATGAATGTGATTTATTCAATTGTGCGGATCGATAGCATTTAGGCATCATAGCTTATCTCAGTCCACGATGAACATATTAACTCTAATCCAAAACTCTAGCTTCAAAATATAATTCATTATTCCGATTCCTCATACTAGTTTACAACCGTTTTAGCACTTGTGAACCGTCAAATTTTCTCAAACTCGTTTTAGGATAGCTAAAGAGTTGCCCGTGAACAGTAGCCTAGCTCGATAAACCGTTAACGTTCTCTTCAGATGCTTTCTACACAATAGACCAGTTAAGCCATAATGCGGGAGAACAGATCGAAAGAAAACAATAGGAAATCCGAGTCTTTTTGTGTTCCGTCATAGAACATAAAAAGCCTCAACTGTAGCTAACAGTTAACGAAACAACTTAGTCCATATAAAGCAATTTAGCTGCGGAGTTTTAGCTCCTTTCCGCCCTAGCTTCGTAAGCTGTGGAAAGGCGTGGACTGAATAAAGTGGCTCAAAAGTAAACCGTACAAGCAACTCTGAATATGTGTAACTACGGAGGACTTACTCGCAATGTTTCTATAGTGTGAATATTTTCTCGGCATTGGGTAGCGACTTTATCACTACCAGTCTTGGTCAAGTATTCCAAGAGAACAAGAGACTTATAGACATGACGCCAATTTTTACTTTTATCATTGAGTCTTTTCCAAGTCATTTGCATTATTTCTGTGAATGCCATAACATTGTGAGTCTTGTCGGCTATTTCAGCCATTAAGGTGCTGCTAGGACCCCACGGATCGTTCGATGTAGCTTCACGAACTTTTTTTTCAGCATCCGTGTAATTGTGAACGACATTTTTGATATGTCTGTGGATAGGCATGCCAAAATGAAGATAACGGAACCCCAAGAAAACAATAGTAACGCCGATATTAAAATGAGCTCAGCAGTTGTTAATCTGATAACTCAATATCCAATATATTCATCATGAGCTAATATAAAACATTTGATTTACTTTCACTCACTTCTTCTTTGGGTACGAATTGAGAGTTTGGTTACTTTGTGAACATCAGGGCGTGGCCATTCGTATTTTCAAAGAGTTATCGGGATTTCTAGGGTAGTAGTACCAAGTCGTCTTCCAATAAACTGTAGAGTTGTGATTGCTTTGGCTGCTCCCCTACGAATTGATAACAGGCTTCCAGATTTTCTGAGGTCAACAGACCGAGGGTGTGTCCGGATTATACATTTGGGTGCTGACTTCCATGGAGGACATGAGTTTATTGTGTTGTATGGGGCAGAATGTATATTATGTAAAATGTTGACTGGTTTGAGGTCGTTTTCCATTGTTTACCCCCCTATTTTTGTAAAATCTCTTTGACGCTTCCTATAATCCTGTAGATCTTTGCGTCGTTTGCACTGATCAATGCCTCTGAGCTGATTTTATCCAGCAAGTCATTATTAAGCATCAGGAAGAGGAGCGGGTCTAAGATCATCTCCAGTGAAATTCTAAATGCTATAACTCACCAGCTCACATGCACTCTATTCACTACGATACGAAATTTCCCTATATAAAAGCCACAACTATGAAAGTAAAACCACTTATCTTCGTAAGGATATTCATCAGATTTATTGGACAAACTTCCAAAATCGCATCAGAAACATTTACTGGATTACATCGTCATCTCTAGACACTACTGATGAACTAACAAACATATTTTATCACGACACCAGTAATATCTTTAATAAAATCGCACCCTTAGGACTCTGGAGACCAAGAATTTCTAAGGACTTAAACAAGCTTGATCATACGCGAAAACACCTTCGAAGACATGTTATCAGACTTCATAATCTTAATGACTTCTCATCAGTTACCATGTCAGAAATATTTGTCGAGGCAGGGATAATACGTACGAAAAATGCTATTTCACAGGAAAAGCGTGCTGCCGAGCTGAACAAAGAATCTCCATCACTTAATAAAGCCTTGGAAATAAACTATAGTGTTCTAAAGTGAAAGTAGGGAGCGTGCCTATTAAGGGAAACCAAGTGCTAGAAAACTCCAAACATATGTCAGGGCTGTTTGACGACCATTTTCGTGCTTCAATAACAAAGGATAACACAGCAAAGGAATCATAGCTGACCACAATGACTTTCTGTGAAATCTCCATTGTAGACTTCAATGTACGAAATGTAACTAAGGCTAACAGTAAACTGAAATGCTCTTACATTGAACGACCAGATGGTGTCCTAGCTAGCATGCTGAAAAATTGGAACGATGAACTGTGTGTTATAGTTCTAAAAATATTTTTTATATCACCCTCTACAAAGTATTTACCGAATACCTGGAAGCTTACACATATTATCCCTACAATCAGATCTTAACCTATAGCAAGCTTTGAAAATTACTGACCCATCAACATTACCCCATTTGAATCTAGGGTGATGGAGAAAGGAGTATTGGTGGCTGTATAACAACATCTACTAAAAAGCAATCTCAAATCAACAACACAGCATGGGTTCTTGAGGTCCAGGTCGTGGAAACATGCATGCTAGACTATCTCAGTTATATTTCTCAAAAACAAGACAAATGGTTGCTAGTATCAGTCCTTTTGATAGGTTTCCATACAAAAAGCTTCTCAAGTGAAAGTCATTTGGAATCAGTAACTCACTATATTCGTGAGTGCCAATAAGTGGTAAAGTACGGCGATTGCTTTTCATCACCAAGATCAATATTTATTGGAGTTATCCAGGGAAGTGTGTTAGGTCCATTCGTGTTTCTTATGTACATAAACGATATATGTAAAACTATAAAATTTGGAAAATCGTATGCGGATGACCTCAAAATAGTACACTGCTGTAAGCCTGAAGATCTGAACGAAAATAGAGCCAGGATATAGGGTGACCTTAACAAGTTATGTACGTGGAGCGAAACATGGCAGCTACCGTCTAACCACAAGTGTTGCATCGTGCAGTTGAGCAAGCAATTCCATGAAATAACACACTAATTTAAAAAGTTTAGGGTTCAGACACTCATATCAGCGCATGATCTGTAAGAACTTCTTGACAAATTAGGCCTAGCTTACACTCTTCAAATTGTGTTTAAGGCGCTCCGTTGAATATTTTTCACTTATCCTTTCAAACATGAATATTATAGACAAGAGACGAGAAATAAATGTTCAAAGAAGCTACACTCGGCGTCTGCTAGGATTGAACCATAATCTCGACTACACAGAAAGAAGTAAACATCTTTCCCTAATACATCTGTGGAGCCGTCGGTTAAAAACAACCTAATAATCCTCTGTAAAATAATATATGACCTCTCGTTTGTAAAATACTGCCCCTGTATGAACCACGACACTGCTTACAGACTTAGAAACAACGCAGATACACTGCTAAGGTAAGCAAACAAAATGTTTCACCTCAAAGACATGTATAGATTGAGGTTATCAGCCCATGATAATAATAATATATTTATTCTCAAATAACTACTTTACAAGAGTCACGCCAGTTTACAGGCTAGATCAAATTGTCACAAATGCTTTCACAGTTACTGTAAAAGTTAAAGCAGTTAAGTTAAGAATAAGAGTCAGTTTCTGATAGCATATTTACACCATGTCACTGACAGAAACACTATAATACAGCCACATTTTCAATAGTAGAGTACAAATAAGGAAGGAAGGTGCACATTGGGTTATTTTGGCGATTTGCCGAGATCAGTAGTGAATTTGTTGGGAAAGGTCAAATGGAACACGCTTGATACGAGCTGCGATCCAGACAGTCATGTACATAAGGTACATCTTCCCTAGAGTCGCCAAGGATTTCCCACCGTGAATGGGGTTCCGAAAAGGGGAAATGAGAGATAGAAAAAGGCAGCAGTGTGGCAAGTGTATATAGATAACCAAAGCACTACTTAACCTGTCATGTTGAAGTAGTCAGTACTTTAGTTGAGTCAAGATAAAATTCATACTGACCACTTAAATTAAAGTAAATTATGGGAATATAAGAATATGACCCACAGATAAAGGAATACAGCAAAAAAGAAGGAAGAGTTGTGCAGTGTCAGGTGGATAGAAGAGAAGTCGAAGTAAGAAACTGGATTTATATACGTTGAAATCGAAAGAGTAGAGTTTGTAAAAAGAAAACATTGAAGATTAAAAGTTATCACTGTCTAACTTTTTTTTTAAAATTATTATTGTTGAATGCCAACCTCTAAGTCATACTGTAAGCGCCTGAGTAAGAATGTTGCGGGTGTCTCGACAGAATAGTGACCTCAGCATAATTTTTGGAAACATGAACCTCAGAAGTAGCAAGCGTATAAGAGCAACCTCAGTGTTGCTGATTAGTCGTCTCATCAATCTAAAAATAATAATAATAATAATAATAATTTATTCTCAAATAACAAACATGTTACAAGAGACATGCCAGTTTACAGGCAAGATCAAAATGTTAAGATTAACAACATATTTCTTTTAAAACGGTATACATTTACTGAAACATTTCACAAGATTCATTGTGTTCTTAAAGATGGAATGTTCAATGCGAATAATTGGCGCAAGTTACGAAGGTTGCGTTACGACAATCATCTTATGGACTGAGAAACGATTCATGGTAGAGATAGGTTTGCATATAACTAGAATTGATGCGGTAAATGTACAAAGGTCTGGTTGATATTCATCAGCTAATGATTTTACATGTTCTTGGGTAGGGTAACCAAGTCTACTGCAAATATCCAGACTAATATATGAGGAGTGGAATAAGGTTCTGAAAAAAGAGGAATAAAGAAGACGGGACGAGGAGCGGAACAGAAAATACGTTTATAGATAAAACAAAGGTATGTTTACTCAGACTTTTTTAATGTCATTACTGTACACCTGCACTTATGTAGGTTAATGAAGACAAATTATTGGTGAGATAACTATTGGGAAGTTAGTCGAAAGAATAGAGGAAATTCAGAAGTACCAAGTTGTTAGTAATAATGTTGATTTACAAAATATAATAAAGAGGCTCAGTGATATAATTTTTTGTTTTATATATTCTTTATATTTTTAACTCTGCAGCTCAAGAAATTATGAATGAGCTCTTTTTTAGTATAGTTATCCAGACCAGCTTGTAATAGGATTTCTCGGTAGGAAGTAAAAACCAGCGCAAGGTTACAGACATGGGTTGTAGACGAGGTTAACTAGGAAAAGTAACATCAATATCACTGATTTGTTACATCCTGCTATATCGTAAGGAGCCGTAAGCAAACAAAATGTTCTGCCACACAGACATGGGTAGATTGAGGTTATCGCCCCACCGTCATGAATGCTGGTCAGAAACTCCACCCTCCCTCCTTTTGTGATGTTAGGCTCTCTTACGTTTAATGGTTGATTGTAAATAATGGTCTCTAGTCTACTCTAATTTTTTTTTTTGTAAACCTTATCGGAATTCACTTTCTCTACTAGCTCCATATTACAAGCCATCCAGATAACTTCGCCAGAGAAAATATCCACGAAGCATATCACACTGATTTTAAGTAAACGAATGGTATGATTTGTAAGATGAGTCAGTCAATAGGTAGTTTGGAAATAGGAAGGACAGGGAGCTGGAACGAGGAGAAGGAGAAAAAAAAAGAGTTGAAATAATGTTAAAAATTAATGAGTAAAGCGATAAGTTGGTAAGCAGGCAAGGTGTTTGGATGTTAATGAATTGGGGAAATAAAAATAAGTTAAACTGTTAGTACGTAAATAAGAAGATACTCACAATTATACATGGTGTTTGAGTTCCTTGTAATTGACAGTAGTTGATCAGCATCTACAGGCTTGTCAATTTGTCTGTCTACTAGAAATAAAAACTAAAACTGCTATGAAGATATGAAAATAATGATTGGAATTTAAAAGCAGAGAAAAGTCACGGTTAACACCTCAAAGGCGTAACCTATTGCTGTTAGTAGGAGCAGGGGGATTTGTCTACCATTTCATGATACATGTATGGGTGGTAATGAGAACACAATATGGTCATAGTCTATAATTAGTTTCTGAGGTTTATCTAAATATTTGGTGGACCATAAAAGAGTGCCTGGGGACTTTGTGTGAGTTCTGGGAATAGTCGATAAATCTCTTTAGAATCTAGCAACAGTATAACTAGTTTCTTGAACTTAGTGATTGTGTCACAGATACGAATAGCGATTGGTAACCTGTTCCACAGTAGACTGTATCGTATTACAAAGAAATTAGAACGCAATGATTTTTTGTGTTTTGCCGTTAATAGTGTATATGCGTTGTTTCTAAGTCTGTAAGCAGTGTCTTGGTTCATATTTGGGCGGTATTTTACGAACGAAAGACCATTTATTAGTTTAAAGAGGCGAAAGCAAAATGTTCTGCCCCACAAACATGGGTTGTTTGAAGTCATCACCCACACCATCAATGTTTGCTGGTCAGTAACTGCACCCTCCCTCCTTTCGTGTTGTTACGCTCATATTAGATGTTTAAAAGAAACTATTGAGTTCTACTTGGTGCTCCATGTCTCACATCCTGTTGAGAAACACTACTTCTGCAAATCCCTCTACACAAACTTGTCTGGCTGTTTCAACTTATGAACTATTGCTTAGGCATCAATGGAATACAGTTAACAGTTATGGAGAAATGGTAAGGATTTTCAAACAAGATATAAGCATTTAGAATGTAGTGGGGGAGATGTACTTAACTAGCTTAGCAGGAGATGTAAAGAGTATCACGGTTAAAAGTAGAGCAATAGATAACACTAAGGGATCAAGGCAAGTCAATAGCGTGTAAGTGAGAACAGCATAATTGATAATAGGCAATGTGAAACTCACAGTTGTAAGTGTTGATATGGTTGCGCACAGGAATGTAGAGTGCGTTCTAATCAACCAGTTTACAGTTGAACAATGTCGATCGACCCAGTGAGTAGAGTAACCTGTCTATTTCAAATAAAAACTAAAGAGATTTATATTCAACTACAAAAATTTATTGCTACTTAGGAAGGTGAAAATAACTAAATAAGACGCAGCACTGAGTTCATTGTGTTTAAAGATTATGCAGAGCTACTAATATGAAAGCAGCGTGAGAGAGAGTTCACAAGTGCAGAAGAGTCAGTGCAACTGAAAGCATCATTAAGAAGTTGAACAAACTCATGTAACCCACTTGCCATGCGTATTTTTGAGGGAGGCCTATTCCATATAAGTGCATACTTAGAGAGGAAGAAGTTTTCTCGAGTTTTGGATCTATACTTCTTAACTTTGACCGTAGATACTTAATCTCGAAGGTTATGTGTACATGGGCCATGGATAAGGACTAAACTGCAGGAGGAATATGTGAGCTTGTGCAGGAGTTTAAAGTAAAGGATCAGATCGGACTTAAGCCTTCTTTTCCATAATGGATCAAGTTCGAGTTCATTACATCGAGTTGGATAGTCAATGAGTGAGCTGTGATTTAGGACTTTCCGAGTAAAGTTCCTTTGTATTCCTTCAAGCTTCAACGTATCAGACATGCGTAGGTTAGAAAATAAGAAAGAGCAGTATTCAGCAATACGTCTTACGCATGTTTTGTAGAGAATTGTTCTGGATTGTCTATGAAGGAAGTTACGAAAGATGAAACCAAGCATTCTTCTCATTCAGGAAACTTTTTTGGATATGTGTTCGGAGAATATACACACCCCTCACTCGTTTGTGATGCCAGGCTTTTCAACATTTTGCCGCACGGTCTTAATAATGTTTTAGTTTAAGATACATATTCTTACACACCTTGTCGGAATACACTTAATCTACAAGGTCCATGTAACAAGCAAATCAGACCATATTGGCTTTTGTATTTTGGACTTTATTTCCATGTTGCGTATCATACTGTCATTAGGTTAAATAACTGTATAATTTGTAAGATATGAGTCATCTAATAGTTAGTTTGCAGATAGGAAGGAGCTGCCACAGAAGTGTGTTAAAAATTCATGAGTGAGGCGATGTGTAAGTAAGAAATAAAGGTGTTTGAAAACGAGTTGATGAAGTGAAAATTTGTTAAACTGCTAGTACGTGAACAAGCACGAATTCACAATAATGGAGGACAGTTCAAATTTATTGCGATTGATAGTAGCTGAGCTGCATCTACAGGCTTTTCAGTTTGTCTGTCTACTAGGAATAAAAACCTGAATTGTTGAAGAAGGTAAACTGATAATGATACGAATTAACATTTTGAGAAAACTGCGAGTGTTGCGGATAGCACCTCAAAGGCGTGGTCTATTACTGTTGGTATGAGTAGGGGAGGTCGTCTATCAATTAATGGTACCTGTATGAATGGTAAAGCGTGTGCAACATATTCATGATCTGTCATTTATTTCAAGGGTCAATCTAAATGTTTGATGGGCCATAAAATAGGGATTTGGTGTGAGTTACGGAACTAGTTGAAAATCTCTTTAGATTCTTACAGTAGCATTACTAGTTTCTTGAAGTTGGTGGTCAGTTCAAATACAGATTGATGCAAATTTGCCTCATCAATTCTTGTCAAATACAGCCCTGAGTTCAACTTACATTGACTCACTGCAGGCAGTGGTTCTTCGCCATGTAAAAGACGTAACTAACGCCGACTATCACATTCTACACTGCGGATTTTGAAATATCATCTACAATTTTGTGTGAAAAATATTAGCCCTGTATAAATACCAGTCGTATCTTTTGAATTATTTATCTACAGACCAATCTTTTACAGAAAATACGTTAGCAATTTAAACATTTTGTTCTTGTCTAAAAATTGGCATGCATCTTGTAACATGCCGTTATTTTAGAACATATGTTTATGATTATTTATCTTCCTGGGCAACATTCTTTGATGGAGACTGATGAATACCTCTAATCAAGTATTTTATGCCCTTTGTTTTGAACCAGCACCAACATGAATCTCTCGCGTCGTTTAGTTGGGTATTGTCTGTGGATAAACCTTTGTAACGGCTGTTGATGTATACCGCCACTCCGCCTCCAGTTTTGTGTACCATATCGCATCGGTAGTTTCATGCCTCGCCTACGTCATCGTCTACAGTGTCGAGAGACGTCCATGTTTCATTATGACTATGATTTTCCAATCCGTCTGAGAGTATGTGTTTTCGATCGCTGCCAGTTCAACCCCCAGTGTTCCTACGTTGCACTGGATGTACTTTATGGTGTGACTTATCGTGTGATGCGTTTCTGCAGCAGCATCTGCCATTGGTTCAATAAACAAGTTGATCAAACACAGTTGTCCATTTCTGTGTAAGAGGTCTATATAAGAGACATATCAGCGCCATATGCTTCTTATTGGTGTAATAAGTTTTTCATCAGCTACGTTGTGTCCTCAAACGACATCGGAACTGCTTATTCACACCAAACTTCGGGCGAGTTAAGATGAAGGTATATGTGAATATGATCAAGACAGTTAACAGAATTATTCGCTAAATAATTTATGCAATAATTGACATCTTTCATAATTTCACTTGATATGTACTTGATATGTAAGTACTACAAATTTTTATGATAATCTTGCTGTAAATGTTCAGTAAACGTTTTGTTCTGTGCTTGTATGGCACACTGATTACCTTTCAAAAATGAACTTCTACCAACAATTTACTTCGCTCTTAAACAATTGCTACATTGACAGATCTATAGTATCACTGATATCTTTGCTTTCAATCCAGATTTGTGTTCACACTCCTCAGATGTTCCTGATGTACAAAATCTCGGGTAATATCTCGCGCGATCATTAGAGTCGTCGAATACATTACCGACACCTGGATACCTCTCCAACCGAAGACGCAAGTAAATTCCAACATTGTCTTTATTTATATTTCGTTTACTAATAATTGTCTCTACACTTTTTGCACTGATTATGGTACTTATGAGCATTGATATTTTGGTTCATCATAGGACAAAGTGAATTACACTGAAAATTTAGGCATTCTGATGTTGCTCCAGGTTCATCTATACTTCATAAGACCAGAAAGGATGTAGAATCCATTTTGAAGGCTTTGATTTGAGAAAATCCCTCCATGTATATATTTGTAACATGTTCTTACTGACTCTTTCTGTGTTAAATTCGGTGGTCTGTTTAATCCCATTTTGGTATGTTAATATTTGTATTTTGACACAGTTTCTATTTCTTATAACTTTATTGGAGTTTCTATGTTTCCTTCTGAACTGTATTATGTTGTTTAAATTGATAATACTTAATTATGGCTAGAGCCATATCGGATTTAAAAACTTGGTGGCTAAAACGTTAATCTGGACTGAAAGTGTGCAATCTTGGACGCATAAGGAAGCATTCTTCCAGAATTGGAAACACATTGTGTTAATTTTAGACGCAAAAAGTGTAATATTGCTTAGAATCGTTTCTTACCCAGATAAATTGCTCTCTATTTGGGATTAACTGGGAAAGGGGCGTATCTAAACCTTTCGAACTGCTTTTCCGAAATCAGGATCCACTCTCAAGGATTAGTCACATTTCCTTGACCTTCGAACCCGAATTATGGAATGTACTCTCTGTTTGTGAAAAAACATAAGTCACCGCACGGATTCTTTAGGTACCTGAAGAATCTCACATTTAATAGAGTGATTTAGTTGAAGCGAACATCGAGAATATGACCCATCCCCATTCTAGAATCTGATAAAACATGATTCCTTTTTCAAAGAATTCAAAAAGTCTCTACATGAATTTCTCCACAAAAGTGTATTTAGTAAGCATATCCATTCAGTTTTTTTCACTCTTTTCCTCATCCTCTAGTAAGTGATTTTTTCTTTAGTGGCATTTTAAAGTGAAAGTATTGAGTGGCCGAAAGTGGTCATCGGGATTTAGTGTAACCTTGTCTGACCATTCTTCAGAAAATTGGTCGATGTTTTAATACTTTCAGATGACATTTACAAGCAATTTTCTTTATAATCCTCCTCAAGGCTCACCCGAATAGGTGGGAGGGTTTCCTTTCAGAAGTTTAGAATATGATAATGATCTACAACAAATGGAGAAAGTTCAAAGGAATTGAATGTTAAAGAACATGGATATCTACAGAATGTAGTAAGGAAGACACAATGATTTGATGCATGAGTGGTATTTAG
>CALYCR020000660.1:0-12852 GCA_944470395.2 Schistosoma turkestanicum
TTTTAGCTCCCACATTAAATGAAATGAATTCAAAAGCAACGACTATTATTTATGAGGATCAATCAACTCAATCATGGTTACCTGATGTGATCACAATGGCATGGTCATATTTTAAATCAACCATTCAACATGAACAACAATCAATAATTTTAAGTCAATGGATTTATTGTCAATCACCAATTATTCCATTAATTGTAAATAAACCATCATGGTGGTTTTTTACATTTGATAATTGTAATGAATTGAAAATAAATGTAAGTTACTTACTTACGATTGTTACTCTTAAAGGAGAGCATAGGCCACCGACCAGAATTCTTCAACCTACTCCGTCATGGGCCTTCTTTCCTAGTTCTGCCCAATTATTGTTTATTCTTCTAATATCTGTCTCCATTTCTCGGTGTTATGTGTTCATTGGTCTTCCATATCTCCTTTAGCTTTGAGAATTCCAAGTGAGGGTTTGTATTGTGATGAAGTTAGGTGTTTTCCTCAATTTGTGTCGTCCTATCCACTTCAAACGCTTCTTCCTGATTTCTTACTCCGCTGAAATTTATTCTGTTCTCTACCACAGCTCATATTTCGATCTTGTCTATTATTCGTCCATAATCTTGTTTGTTCATACTTGAGTGTGTGTATGTGTGTGTGGATACTCCAAGCGGAATTGGTATATAACGTATCTCATGAGTTAGTTATAATTGTATTTAAAATTATATGCCTTCATCGTTAAATAACCTTAGTTAAACAGCTATTGAGAACAAGGGAGCTCTGAACGTCTATTTTGTATTATTATGGAACCCGGGGATGTAACCCAGTATAGTTTTGTCTCATTATGAGTTCCTGACCGTCAAGATCATTAACCTTGTATCCAATAGTTTACTTTTCGAATTTTATTCAGTTCACGGTATAGTGAAACTGTTTCAAATCTAACGTATCTGAACTTCATTTATCAAGATTTCTCATCGCAACTCCATCGATCACTTCGAAAAATCAATCACTGTTGATAATGTCATAGTTAACAGTATCATACTTCACATCACTAAATGGGTGATAGATTAGATCAGTCGGAAATTGACCTAATGATTCACTGATAAACGACTATTATTTCTAAGAGATGAAAGACACACCAGAGTTGGCTAATGATATAGTTCTAACTGGTGAAAACGCTGACAAAATATTGATTCGTCTGACCATCTTTAGCAGCAGTACAAGGCTTTTCAGGATACGATTCTCCCCCTCAAAATGCACAATGTTGCTTTAGGATTGACTTGCGCCAGTATCTGAAATAGTGGTAGGCAGTGAGTTAGTTGAGCGTGTTAGATCAAGTGGTTGGGACATGTGTTATCTATGTCCAACTACCGACTACGTTGATGATTTATGCGCTCTAGCAATGGAATAGGCTGTAAGTAAACTTGTGGTGGCCAAACCAAAACATGTCACTAATCCATTAAGTCATTGATAATTGGACTGAGCCATGTCGGTAGGTGTACACTATTTGATTAAAGGCCTCGGAGACGATAGTAAGCGATGGTCAGAGACCTTGAATAATATGGCTCAAAATAGTTTGCAATGGCGCAGAGGCATACATTCTTTGTGTTTTCTCAAATCCTATTCTTTTGAATTCCCCACCACCTCTGCCTTTCTCTCTCGCAATTTACGTCACTGGATTATACTTCTCGATTCCTATCTTCAAATCCTAATCTTTTCTATTAGCGCCATTACTTCCACTACCTCCACTACTATGGGATTTGAATCGACAATTTAATCTCTGTGTGCTAATTTGGTATGGCAACTTGAACTGATGTACGTACGTACAAAGTTCTACCTTGTGGCTGATTGACTAGCTTTTCTTTTATTAAGTTTCATATTGGTAATATTTTTATAAACAAAAAAACATAACTAATATTTATTATAGTATAACAATCTGTTTACTTTCAGCTCTATTATAGTACACTCACCTATTAAATGAATGAGAAAATACCCGAAAATGCTTCATACATCGAATTTATATTAAATAACTTTTCAATTAGAATTATGGAGATCATTGTTTTTACACTAAACTCTAGTTAGAAGACGTGACCAACGGAGTTCAACCCTGTTGAGTGTAGGCAGTCATAACTAAAGACAAATGGGTGTGGTCATGCAGTGGATGTTGGCCCAGTGGTTCAGAGGTTAGGCAGTAGCGCTCAGGAACTTAGGCTCTGGGCTCAAATTCTGAGAGTAACAGGACTCATGGATGAGCAGTGCTAATGAGTCTCATACCAGGACGGAATAGCGGTCTAGTTCTTCCAGGTTTTTGATGGTGGTTTAACAATGATTCACTCATGATTTCAATGTGAATATGTTGAACAATTAAAAATAGATGCTATACAGTTTCACAGACATATATCGTATCTTATCTAAGTTGATAATGTGTACCATAAAATACTTGTCATGATTCATTAAGCAAATATGTCTACTGAGTAAAAGAAGCGATTAACAAATTCAAACTGTTGTGTAACTCTTTAATATCTTCTTCCATTTTGTATTTGTGATAAACTTTTCATGATAATAAGAAAACGACTTTTTAAGAATGCCAAAACATGTAACCAAATTCGAAACTACGGTTATTCAAAAACATTCTTGTAACCACAATTGGATACCTGGAATCACTAGATGGCTATTTTGTCCGGCTATGGGATTCATCAGCAGTGCGCATCCACGACTCCTTGATTGTGAGGAGTGACCTTCAGTGTAGCGCGCGGAAGCATAACCTCCGAATCACGGTGTTAGTGTCTAACTTTGATCAATCTACGCTACCTCACCCGTTTGTCCTCGATAGATACTACCTACACCTGACGGGGTTAAACTTCACTGGCACTCCGAGAATTCCCTCACGAAGCTAGTCTTTAGTGAGCATATTGTACAATTTTTTTTATCATGGAATTGATAGAGATTGTTATTTATTACTGAAATATGAATTATTCATTGTTGGAGTCACCCTGCTGATGAGTCCTATACCAGGATGAAACAACTGTCTAGTGGTTTTGGGCTCTTAATGGTAGTCTAACACAAATATTGATTCATCATTTCAGTAATAACATAAACTAGTCAGATTATTGTTACTGCTCTGTTTTGTTTTTTTTGTTCACAATTTTTAGAATCTAATTGAAACATCCATCAAATCACAACATTCCTATGCAAGGAATAAAATTGCTTATCGTATGACATTACGTAATGGTGAAAGTGGTGATTTGTTTCATGAACACTTTTCTTCACAAGAATTCGGTAAGCGTTAATTGTTTTTTGTTTGTTTTCGAATAGGGAAAAAAACTCAATTATTTTTAGATACGTTTTTGTTTTAATGAATGATTCGGTTTGGATTTATTGTTACGGTTTCCGGTAATAGATGAAGACTGTACAATAATATTACTATACCGATAAGGGAAAGGTACTCAATGTATATTTCGACTGATAGAGGTGTTGGAGATGTTAGATCCCCGAAACTCGCTTGATAAATGCCTTATTTTGGTTCTCACGTTTGCCAGAATGGGCTGACCAGTTGACCCTGAAATTCCATTTCCCACCAGGAAAATCCATGGCCGTGATTGGCTGCTGTGTATTTTAGGGTGCTATTTTCTTAACTGTCCCAAGGACGTTTCTATGATGTATAACTAAACTAGAGTTGCATGCTTGATTGTACTGTGATTGCTGGGTGTTTGTAGAATATATTTTCTACGCTTACAAAGCGTTTTATCTTCAGCTTGGGTTTAAAGGTAGCCTACCTGGACGCTGATAATTGTCTCGTTCGCGTTTATCGACTAAGGTCAACTCGTAATAGCTTCAAGCGTACCTAGTGACAAACCCTACAAGAGGAATTACAAGATCGGTTCAAACTGTACCTCAATGAGAACCAATGGATCTGGACATAAAAACTAGATAAGTTGGTAAACATAGCATGATTATTCTATACAAAAGATTTATCGTTTCATAATACACATTACAATTTCACCAACCTTAAATCAATCCGTTTGGGCAGCATCATTGACAAGCAAGATGGAACTGATGCAGATGTGAAAGCGCGGATCGGCAAAGCAAATGCTGCCTTTCTACAAGTGAACAACATGTGGCACTACAAACAACTATCAATCAACACAAAAATCAGAATTTTCAATAAAAATGTCAAGACAGTTGTACTGTACGGCTCAGCAACTTCGAAGGCTACCAAAAGCCATCAGCCACAAGATACAAATATTTATTAACAGTTGTCTACGTAATATACTCCACATCTGTTGGCCAGACACTATCAGCAACAACGAACTGTGGGAGAAAACAAACCAGATTCCAGTGGAGGAGGAAATCAGGAAGAAGCGGTGGAAGTGGATAGGACACACACGACGAAAAGCACCTAACTGCGTCACGAGACAAGCCCTCACATGGAACCCTCAAGGCAAAAGGAAAAGAGGAAGGCCAATGAACATATTACGCCGAGAAATAGAGAAAGACATGGGAAGAATGAACAAAAAATGGGAAAGAATTGGAAAGGAAATCCCTGGACAGAGTTCTTTAATGAAAGCTGGCCGGCGGTCTATGCTCCATTGGGGGTAACAGGCGAAAGTTAGTAAGTAAGTAAGTATATACATCGTATGGCATAAGACAGTAAATGTAGCGCAGTTTGACACTTAATACTTTTCGTCGCATGTCTGGACAAGTTTTTTTATTGCATTATTGAAATTTTAATATTTCAGACCATATGCGATCTGAGTTAGGGATGGCATCTTTGGCTTATAAAATCACTGAACTCGATTCGACTCTTTCTGACCAATAATTATAAACACAGAATAATCGTTAATGAATACATTATGAAATATGAAGTGCCGTAAAGTGAAATCAATAGTGGGAAGAAATTTATATAACAATATTATGTATCATTACTTACTTACTTACTTACTTACTTACTTACACCTGTTTCCCTCCCCCTAATGGAGCACAGGCCGCCAATCAGCATTCTGCAACCTACTCCGTCCTGCAGCCTTCCTTTCCAGTTCTCTTTATAACTGATGATATCTCATTGCATTAAGTGAATTCAAGTGTCAATTTGTCACCAACAAATATCCTACAATACTTACACATCACACTGATTTGTTATCAAAATTGTGTACAACTAAAACATTGTTTAATAAGATTAGCGGTGTAAAAAAAGAAATATTTTTTTTATCATTTTTCAACGTGGTCAATTAGACAAGAAACAAATTATTTGTTGAAATGATTGATGAAAAAAGTGGGGACAAAAATCCATTTTCTGATTAAATAAATTACATTACGAGTGATTTGTGTAAAGTGATAATTATTTGTACAATCGCTTGACAGTATATTCTTTATGTTAGTTAAGTTAAGTTTCTATTGACCTCATGAATGAAAAAAAAATCTAATACATCAGTTTACACAAATAATTAGTGGTTTAAAATTAATTGATACCTTTTCGAGAATCAATGAAAATTTTTTTGAACACCAGGACATCTGATTTCATGTTAGTTTGATACTGAATACAAAAAACTTACTCACTATTGCACACAAAAATAGAACCTAACACATTTTGAGCTTGTTGTAAGGATGATACATTGAAATTAGAGAGTTATTTTTTGAAAAAGCACGTATTTTCAGTGATATCAACACTGTTTATATCAGTAGAAATAATGTAGACCTATCAAAAGTACTCCTAAAGCCATTCTCAAGTTACTTCTGGTCGCAAGCCCAGATAAAGAGACAGGGTTGGTAATGCGGTTAGCGACTGCATCCCGTAGAAATCCAATTCACAAGATATTAAAAAACATACTATTCAGATTAATGAGAAAGATTTCTTGTTCAGCACAGCCGTGAACTGATTTCTCTAGCTTGAAACCCATTCAAAGAAGTGTCAAGGATAGGGTATTGCTTTTCGGCCACATCAGTATGTATTTATCACTTTACTTGCTCTTTCGAACAAGTTATATTGACCATACCAAGAAAGAGTGCATTTAGTTAGAGAATATCCAAGAACTAGCCTAAATGGCTTACTACAAAAGAATTCAACTCAATCAGCAGTTTAATATTAGAACATACAATGAACTCTGATCACAATTCACTGCATGAAATGTCTTTCAAAATCTTCTATAAAGTGAGAGCAAAAACCGAACAAGAAAATGTTGACAATAATAACTTGTAGTAAATAGAAATCTTTTGCCAATTAACTTTCTTAAATGTCCTAAACTCGTCATGATCTATTTTCTACCCAAGAATTTGTTTATTCATTTTATTTCTTATATAAAAATCAGTCAATCAGTAACAATGTAGAACTTTGTACATAGGTGGTACATCAGTTCAAGTTGCCATACCATATTAGCACAGAGATGCAAATGTCAGTTCACATCCCACAGTAATATATGTATTAGCAGTAAGGAAGAAGAAGATTAGGGGTTGAAAATGTTATTCAAGAAGTATAGTCCAGTGAAATAAATTGAAAATGAGAAAAAACGGTCATAAGGAGTTCATACTATTAGGATGTGGGGTAAAACACAAAATGGATGAACCTGCACCATTGCAAACGATTTTAATTCGTGTCATTCAAGGTCTCTAATCATCGGTTACTGTCATCTTGCGGACCCTAACCACGTAGTCTATATTTACTCAAATAACTCGGTCCCATTGTTAGTAACTTCATGGATTTCTGCCATGTTATGATTTGGCCGCGCCTCTGGCTTTCTTCGAACCTATTCCTACATCGCAAACCATTGCTCGACGAGGTAGTCATTAGTTAGGCATACGTAACACATATCCCAACCACCTAAACTGATGAGGATTCACTACTTCGTCAGTTGATTCGCCATCTTTACACAGTACTGGATTCCTTTCAACAGCCTTGCTTACTCGGTTGTCCTAAGACACACGACCAATGCTTCGAAAACATCGATGATCGAATACTAGTAACCTACGAATATCCTCTACTCTTATTGGCCATGTTTAGTATCCATAAAGTATGATGCAGAGAACTGCTACACAGTAGGCTTGTCCTTTGACTTGCAGACCGATATCTCGCCTACGTCATAAGTGACGCAGTTTGGCAAAAGCCAATCGAGCCTTCTGTATTCGTTCCGAGATTTCGTTAGTCACCAGACCCTAAGCACTTATGAGACTTTCGGAATAAGTGAAATGGTCAACAAGCCCAACGATTTCACTCCATATCACTATATTGTGTATTATTAATATGTTGAGCCCACACGTCTTTACCGAGACATCAGACTATTTAATCAGTCCATTCTTCTCGAGTCATTATTCATATGTCTTTTGACCTTGTCAATCATTCGCTCATATGCTTTTTGTTTTTCTTCTGTGTGTGTACCGTTTACTTCGCTTATCACGTGTGTAGCTTATTTTTGTCTGACTATAGATACTTAGCCATGCCTCACATCACATTGAGTTGGTTCATTAACATTCTCCACTCCGCTTCACATGAAATAAACTCATCTAAATAAATCTGTATTCGACTTCTTATTACCACTGTCACATAAACGACATTCACTTAAGCATAACATACAAAATTGGAAGGGAAGATTTATTTCATAGCCTATTCACAATCATTGGTTCAAATTATACTCAGATCGCAGGCCAGTGAAAAATTGTTACATTTGTCAATTAGAATAATGATAATAATATAATAGATGATAATTATTTGATTATGAAAATGATTTATAATATCAATATTATTTACAAAATAATCTCATTTACATATTTATATAATTTAACATGTTACTAAAAATTCAAAATTGTGAACTCTTTCTTTTCGAAATTCAATTTACAATTGTGTTCATTATTCAATACATGCTAATCTAGTTCAATTGAAGTCTAAGATTATTTATTTGATGCAAAAAATTCTGCTAGATAAACCTTTTAGACATAAAGTCACCTATCATACTCCTTCTATCCTACTCCTACAATCGATAATAAAGTATTTTCAATGTTATTGACAGTGTAAACATATGTTTAAAATGAATAGAAACTTTTTCTCATTGTTAAGCTACATTTTTGTACATTGGTGATTTAGGTATTTGCAGGAGAGAAAAAGAAACAGCATGATCAAGTTGTTGTGTACTCAATGACATTACCGTTTTTTTTTTTCTTTACTTTCATTTTAGGCAAACTGGAAATTGATCTAATATTTTTTATACTACTAGGATTATTGTTTTCAGTAGCAAATTTATTACTATGTGAGTTGATCTATCGATTGGATTCGATTAAAATCTATTCAATGGTTTCATAGTTAAATGATTGTTTTTTTTAATAACAGTAAGATTAAAAAAATGAGTTTGTTGATGTTAAATTAAGATTTTTACGTCTTATGACTTTCAAGAACTAGAATATGTTTAGTTAGTCAAATCACTAGATGATAAAGTCCACTGACCGGCAGAGTCATCTTATACATACTTGACTGGCGACATTCAGTTTAAACAATATACAAATAGCCTTTTTTGTCAGCAGGTTTTCTTTTCCACGGGATGAGGTTGTTAACTCCATACCGAATCCTCCTCCTTGGGATTGGCAGTAACCCCACAGGGGCTCTACGTCGAGTTAACGTCTAGTAATGAACAAAAATTGTAAATGTTGTTGGTCTAACACATCTCTTTCGATCTTCAATATTCAATCATAAAACGGAGGTAGTGAATCCCTGAAATTTATATTATTCTGATGGCGTTATTTTCAACATAACTTGAAAATGAACAGAACTTTTGAAAGCTTCCATTGGCATATAAAACTTATCGGTAAATGTATAATAAATATACTAACAATCTTAATTGACTCATCAGCTAATCATAAGACACTAAATAGTTATAAAACAGTTTACCTCTAAAAACCATGAAATATCAGTGAATCAATAGTTTTGACTTGAATAATCAAACCTCACATATTGAATTATACCCTGTAGCGTAAGATTAACTTCAACTATTAAAAGTCAAGTTAGTGTTATGAGTTACGGGTGCAAGACCATACCAGCTTTTCATCAACAAATGAGATAAGCTATGATGCAAAAAAGGTCAGACTAAAGTTCTTAGTTTGTTATTTTACAAATTAGATTCAGAGTTTACATCACGAATTGATATTATTTATGATGACAGAATTTGTTATTCTATCGTTTCTGAACTAATGAGATTTACAGTTGAAATTTACACTGAGCAATAGAAAGGGATTGTATAATCTAGTTTTAATAAACACTATTAACAAAGTATTGCATCACAACAAGTATCATAACAATATGAGTTGTCTTGAGAGTAGTTGTGTTTTGGGAATTCGGATTAAGGAAAATCTTGGTTACAATTTTCGGTTTCATTATAGCAATTTCTATTGATTTCAGACATTCTGAGTATCGTAGTTGTCAATTTTCACTTCACTTCACTATTACATACAAGTTATTTATAAATGCACTTTAAATTTCACGAAAAATACATGAACCTTTATCTTGATTCTGATTGGTTCACTCAAGGCTGATCAGTATTTAATTACTGATGACTAACATACGTACTGACTGAGTTTCAGATCAACTGCATGTTTTTACACATTGCTATCATGAATGCATAACTGGTCCAGAGGTTGAGCGTTTATGCGCCAGACCGAAGGTCTGAGGTTTGAATCCTATGAGTAACAGGAGTCCTGCATGCACACTGATGATGAGTCGGAAAGTAGGACGAAACGGCCGTCCAGTGTGACGAGCTTTCTATTAATGGTACAACAATGATTCATTCATGATTTCAATGTGTATTAACACCGTCGTTTACTAACTTAGGGTTCAAAAGATTAAGCGTTCGCATGCAGTACCGAAGATCCTAGGTTCAATATCCCTTTTGTAGAGTTGTGGATGTACAATACTCATGAGTACAATACAATAGGACGAAACAACTCTTCAGTGCTTCCAGGCAATACTTGTTGTGATTCAATACGTTGTTAATAGTGTTTATTGAAACTAGATTATACAATCCATTTCTCTTGCTCAGTGTAAATTTCAACTGTAAATCCCAATATCGGATAAGGGAGGAGGGTTACGTATGGTGTTTGTGACACTCTCTGTCATAGAAATCCAACTCTCTAAAAAAATCGCTAAGCAAAAAACATTAATTTACTAGTCGGTTGCCCATACATACTTCATTAGGAATAATTTGTGTAAGCAATTAAGTAACTGTAGAAAAAGTGGGATTTTATTATTATTATTATTATTATTATTATTATTATTATTATCATTGTTATTATTGTTATTGATATGAACCTACCTTTCATATTTCTTCTATTTCTAGTTCAACTTTATCGTTCAAATCTATTACATCATACATTTATTTTATGGTATACTTCAATTGGTTTACGTTTTCTAGCACAATTAATTCAACTGATTGTAGATATAAATTTTGCTAAAACTGGTTATTTCAATGCATTCAACACATCGTTAGGTTAGTTAGAAAAAAGATTCATTTAAAAATGATTGTTTTGTTTTGTTTTGTAAACGATGACGAATTAACTTTAAATCATAGTGAATAATTACAGAATTTGAATATATAATATATAATATATAGTTTAATTTCAATATACTTGGATATCTAGTCAGTTAGTCAGTCAGTCAGTCAGCTGTAATGTAGTACTTGGTGCTCACATACGTTGGTACATTAGTTCAGGTGGTCATATCACTTTTGCACAGAGATGCATTTGTCAGTTCAAATCCTAAAGTGGTAGATATAGTAGAAGTATTACCGGGTTCGAAGATATTATTTATTACGTATAATTCAGTGAGATAAATTTAGAAAGTGAAAGATAGAGGTGATGAGGAATTTTAGAGAACACCAAGATTGGATGCATCTGCGCCACTGCAAACGGTTTTTTAAGCCATATCATTCATGGTCTCTAATGATCGATTACAGTAATCTCACGGACCCTAATCAGATTGTCTACACTTACCAATATGGCTCAATGCACTTCATGGATTTGTGCCACGTTTTGGTCTGGCCGCCGCCCATAGCTTTCTTCTAGCCTACTCCTTCACTACACAGTATTGCTCATCAAGGAACACGTTTGCTGGACATACATAACACATTTCCTAACTACCTAACCTGATAAACTGTGACTACTTAATTAATTGGTTTTCTATCCTTATCTAGAACATTTTTTCTAATCAAAACATTGCTTACTTGATATTGTCATGATGTGTGAACAACGAATTGAAGACACCTACAATTGAATACTAGTAACCTACAAATATCCTCTATTCTCGATGGGCAAGTTTTATATCCGTAAATTGAAACAAACCAAAATGTTGTACGATAAATTCTTTGTTTGATGAGTAGAAAATCATCTTGCCAACGTTTACTTCGATTTATATGTATGTATATTAGTTTCTCCCTAATTACAACAATTAGTATGAAGACGTCGATTTGCATACATATTGAATAAATCCATTTAGAATTAAATGAATTCGCTATAGTTGATCTTCAATAAATAAAGCTGTATAATCATGGAAATATTAAATTTAATTGAATGTGATTCAATAGAAAATAATTGAATATTTATGGTGTAGTGAAGGAGAACACAGGTGAGGACAACCAAATTGTATTCAACGAAAATTACAGAGTTACTCAGTAAAATAGGAAAACCATATCGTGCCGTTAATTTGCAAATCTTCAATCCATCATCAGTCCATTGTCTGACATTTCACTATTCATGCGTTTCATACAAATTCCATTGTGTTCCCACTCTTCCTTTCTTGATCTTTCCCCATCTTCTGCTGCCAGACATTACGTTTACACTTGCGTCATTTACTACTTATAAGTAGCGCGCACCACAATGGAACTATAAGTGAGCTTTGACGAAGCCAAAAGCTGTTTTTTTTAGATCACTATTAGAAGCGGACAGCTCTTTCGTCCTGTCTTCGATGAGCACTGTTTCATACCACCTACCTGAACAGGGTTGAACTCCACTAGTCACGACTTCTCACTAGAACTCGGAGAAACTTCCTAACGGAACTAGTCATTAGTAAGCACATGATAATTTGTTGAAATCATCAGTCTATCGATCATAGACTATCATTAGAAACCTTTAAAAAACTCTAGACAGTAGTTTCTTCCTTTTTTAGGACTCGTCAGGACCTCATCATTAAAATGAGGCTCAGTGGTTCAGAGGTTAGGCGTTTGTGTGCAATAGAGAAGGTCCTGGGTTCGGATACGGGGGCAATTTCTTTCATGTCCATCTTGTATACAATTTTCAAAACGAATTTTAAGATTTTTCTACAAAGTTTGATATCCCATCAAGTTCAAAGCAGAAACACTTTTGTATGATAATCAGAAAGTTTAACTCGTTTTAAGAGAAGAATTATTTTCTTTCATTATTGAATAAAAATGATGACCATTCACAAACGCATCGAATGGGCTCAATTACTATAAAAACAGATTGTTAATATAACACACAATTCAACTGTACTCCTAGAACTAATTAAATCCGTACTCTTAACTTTAAATGTCAAATGCTAAGCTTTCAATCTTAAATTTCTTAACTCTAAACCTTTGATTTTAACCAGCAGCATTGTGTGTACTACAATATTCTAGACGATAAGCATTCAATATTCATAAGGATGAATACGATTGTTGGTATTTGTGACTTTTTACAGTTTACACTAAGAGTTATGTAGCATTGTAGTGGGTACTAGCTGTAACATAAGTTCTAAATGGTATACATCGGAGTGTTGCACAGAAATTACTACAGGAGAGAAGAGTATCGGATTAGAAGATGAAGAGGAAAGATTTGAAGATATATGAAAGAAGACAGTTAGTAATCTGCCCTGATTTACAACAAATAGAAGTCAGAAGATTAACT
>CALYCR020000661.1:0-12909 GCA_944470395.2 Schistosoma turkestanicum
TGTCTGATGTTTGTTTCTCTCTCACATTCCTGATTGCTTGTCTCCGCTCTGTTCTCAATCTTGTTGTATTCCATCTCTGTTGTTGCGGCCAGGTTTTATCATGCGTTGGTAGTCTCGGCCGTCTGCCGTACATCAGCTGGAACGGTGACTTCCTGGTTGTTCCCTGTGCCGAGGCACGATGTGCCAGCAAGATTAATGGTAATTCTTTCTCCCAGTCACCCCCTTTAGATGCTAGCCATTCCTTTAGCGTTCGCTTATTCCTTTCCGTTAACCCATTCGTCTGTGGATGATACGGCGTTGTTCGTACTCTCTTGATACCTAACTGCTTTAGACGGGACTTGAACTCATCACTCTCGAAACAGGGACCTTGATCGGTTAATATTATCTTTGGTATCCCATGGTCAGCCACAATGTGCCGCATTACCGCTTCTGTCACCGTCCTTGCACGTTGGTCCGCCATCGGCACGGCATTTACCCATCGTGTGGCATGCTCAGTCATCACCAGCAGGTACTGGTTACCACTTGTCGTCTGCGGGAACGGTCCCATAACATCTACTGACCACAAATCACCAACTGCTGTTACTGGAATTGACTGCAATGGCGGTCGTATGCATCGATCTCCTTTCATTAGTTGACATCGCTGGCACGCTAATACATATCGTGCAACATCGTCTCTCATACCTGGCCAGTACGCACTTTGTCGCAGCAAATCAGTTGTCCGTGCAATACCTGTATGCGCTACCTGGTGACATTCACGAATCATCTCCTGGCGCAGATCTTTTGGGATTATTGCTACCCAATTCTCGTCATCATCCCGCCAGGTCAAGGCTCCGTATCCGTTCACTCTCAGTCTCTCCTTCTGCCTCAGCAACACTGTTAATTCTTTATCTGTTCTACTCTTGTCAACATCTTCTCCCTCTTTTATCACTCTGATTACCTCCCGAAGGTTAGGGTCGGCTTTCTGATGTCGGACGAGTTCTAGGGGATCTCCCTCTAGGCCGTTAACTGCACACGCTATCTCTGGAAGTTCGGCTTCGGTGTCCGGTCTTGACAAATAATCTGCCATTACATTTTCCTCCCCTGGCACATGCCCGATGCTGAAATCATACTCCTGCAGACGTAGCATCCATCGAGCCAACTTCCCCCGAGGGTCTTTTGCTGTTTTCAACCATTGTAGGGGCTTATGATCCGTCTCGATGTGAAATCGTCTACCTAAAAGGTACGGTCTCCATTTCTCTACTGCCCACACGATTGCTAGGCATTCCTTCTCGATCGTTGAATACTTCTGTTCGGCTGGTGTGAGAACGCGACTTGCGTATTCCACCACTCTATCAGCCTGACTCAATACCGCACCTATACCATGATCACTTGCATCTGTGGCCACTGTAAACAGTTTACCGGGTTCAGGCAGTCGCAGCGTCATCTGACGATCGTCTAGCATGTTTTTGATTCGGTTGAACGTTTGTTCGGCAACCTCAGTCCATGTAAACTTGGTGTTGCTCAGCAACTTATATAAGGGCGCTGCTATTTCGTTGAAATTCTTGACAAACCGACTATAGAACGCCGCTCTTCCCAGGAACTGTCTCAACTTCCTTTTCGAATTATGTACTGCAATATTTTTATGGTAAGAATTTTCTCTGGTAATGGCTTTATTTTTCCGTTTCCCACTTTATGTCCCAACAATATGACGCTGTTTTTCGCTATCTGCGACTTTTCCTTATTAATTCGAAGCCCAAATTCGTCAATTCGCTTTAAGACCGCTTCCACATGCTTGACGTGATCTGTTTCCGTCAGGCTGTATACAACAACATCGTCGCCATATACCTCAACATTATCTAGATTCTTAAGCAGCAGCGTCATCAATCTTCTGAACGTGAACGGTGCACCAGCCAACCCGAACGGCATTCTTTTAAATTGATACTGTTTATCCCGTATAGTAAATGCTGTCTTTTTGCGATCGCTATCTTTTATAGGTAGTTGCCAATAACCTGACCGTAAATCCAGCACTGTAAACACCGTGGCATTCTGTAATCGATCTAATGTTTCTACTACTGTTGGCATTGCGCACGGTTTCAGGTCTGTTATATTATTCAGTTCTCTAAAGTCGACGCAAAATCTATACTTTCCATTGGGTTTCTTTACCAAGAGTACCGGTGAGCTATACGGGCTGTCTGCTTCCTCAATTATACCTTCCTTCAACATTTCCTGGACCTGTCGATTTACCTCGGCCTCTAAATGCACTGGGACACGACGTGTTGTAAATATATTTACTCGGTCGTTCTTTATAGGAATTTCATGCTTTACTTTGTCACAAAATCCATACGGCTCCCCATCTCCAGTGAACAGTTTCGCATACTTTGCGCATAACTCGTTAACGTTAGGTTTCTTGGTCGAGACGTCCGTTGCCATCCTTATTTCAGCCACTTCGCTACTTTCATGTATTGGCAATGAACCGTACTTTGTGACCATTTTCCCGCTTCTCAAGTCAATTATTGCTTTTACCTCTCTTAGGAAATCTGCTCCTAATATCGGTCTCGATAAGCTTGTGGTTACCACGAACGGAAAATTTATCTCAGCTCCACTCATTTTTACAATACTGTTAGATACCCCCAACACCTCTAGCATATGCCCTCCTATGGTTTGGACAGCTAATGTACATGGTTTAATTGTCTTACATTGCTCTTTGCTTATTAACGATATAGCTGCCCCTGTATCAATCAAACACACTAACTCCCGTTCATTTATGTACACTCTGGCTTAAATTGCCCCTCTATCTACTAGTGCAAGAACCTCCCAATTCCTAGGGTGGAACGAAAACACGTTATAATGTTTAACATATCGTCGTCGTCGTCTTCTTGGACAGTTTATCTTCCAATGTCCTGCCTCTCCACAAGCGTAACATTTATCGTTCCTTTTATGATTTACTCGTAATGCTGCTATCTCACGCTCTAACTCCTCAATCTTCTTCTCGAAAGTATTTATCTCCTGCTTTTCGCACCCGACCGGAGCTACTGTTCGTGTCATCAGCTGACGAGTCACCTTCGCCAGTTCACCGATGTCCATAGGTTGTGCTGCATTTACTAATCTCAGCTGCTGGGAAACAGCGGCAGGCACACTCTCAATAAATTGCGACGCCAACAATTGTGCCTCCGACTCCTCATCGATATTCGGCAACGCACGGCGCAGCAACCTTTTGAGTTCCACAGCGAGCACCAGCGGGTCACCATCAGCCGACAGCCTCGCCAACCGGAACTTCCGCAACGCCTCCTCCTTGTCCACCGGGCTGTCGAACTCGGTCATCAGCCGCTCAACGACCGCCTCCCATGGCGTCTTCCCGCCAGCACCGTCCAAGCCGTCATATACGGCCTTCGCCCTTCCTCTCAGCAGCGTCCTCAGCACCACCAGCTTCGCCTTCGGTTTCTTCACCCCCACCAGCTCCGCCACGGCCCCAAACTCCTTCAGGAAGCCCCGCGCATCCCCGTCTTCAAACTCCTTCGGCCATGGGATCTTCATCTTTTGCGTAGGCAGCGACACCAAATGTAGTGAATGAGAACACAGGTGGAGGCAACCGAATTGTATTTAACGGAAATTACAGAGTTACTCAGTAAAATCGGAAAACCATATCGTAAATCGTTCATTTGCAAAGGATCAGTTCATCCTATGGAACTGGACTGTTCCTGTTGCCAAACATCAATCCATTGTCACTCTTCATGCGTTTCATACAAATTCCATTGTTTTCTGACTCTTCCTTTCTTGATCTTCCCCCCATATTATGCTACCAGACTTTACGTTGACACTCACGCTATATACTACTTATAAGTAGTTCGCACCACAGCACCACAGCTGTACAAATGACTCCATTAAATAAGTTAATCACAAGGACTTAACCAAATTAGACATGAACAAACTTAAATGTATGTGGTAGCGCGCACCACAGAGGTACTACAAACGTAAATGCTAACAAAAATGGATATACATGAAAATCATGTTCATATAATTTTCGTTTTTAAGAACATATTGTAATTACTCACATCTAGTTGTTTATCTTTTTTCAAAAATGAATCCAATCCTCTTTGCAAAATAGTTAACTCTGTTTTCAATTTACTGATATCATCCAATTCTTCGACTGATAAGTGGGAATAACGTCTTGGAAATAACTGTGTAGGTGAATAATCCTTGACAAAGATATTCAGAAAGCAGGAAGTCATTAAAAATTATATCATATTTATTGAAAAATGCAATTACTTACTGCTTTAGTAAACACAGGAAACGATAGAAGCCTCCAGTATTAACATGAAAATTTGAACACTGAATAGCTTGAAACACTGAACAAATAGTCTCGATGTTTGCTTAATACTTATCATCTACTTATAAGCTAGCCTCTTCTACAGCCTTTATAAAACGGAAACTTTAGTTATTAACAATAGTATTCAAAAATGGAGAATTTCAAGTCAGCGTACCTAAGTGGCTCAGATTACACTATACTTAGCAACGTTAACAATTACAATAAAACAAATGAGACCATTTATTGAAATCTTTGTAAGCCTGCAGTTCGTCAAATATTTATAAGAATAATGAACTTGTAGAGTGAATGGATCATACTATTTTTGAAACATTAAATTTATTTTACACTATCTCTGTCAATAATCCGTGCTTTTGACTGTTGATTGTATGGTCTCGATGATGCTCTCTGTAAAAATTAAAAATATTGTCAAAAGCATAAACTCGCCTTAATTTATCAATCGAACTAAGAAATGTCTTGATTCATTTGTCACTATAGTTTTCAACGCTTCCCTTAAGCAGAGGCTAATTTTTGTTAATAACTTCATGTTATTTACGTTCCAAAAATAAATGAACTTGGCGATAGTTCTTATGCCTACTACCCAGTACTAAACTATAAAATCAGTTATTTCGTAAGAATCAACCAATTAACACACTTATGTAACAAATACATCTAAAATTTACTATGGATAGTGGATTCAATATCGATCTTTTGTTTTCCTTACTCATTATTTGTAAGTAGAAGGATTTACTTACATATCTTTCAGTTCTCATGTAATGAAAAAACGTAAAGTACCAATCATTGTGTTTGATTTTTTCTTAACCGATAAATTTCATAAATTCGAAAAATAGTTTTTTTTACATGAATGATGAATAAATGTCGATAACTTTATACACATTCTGGTGACTACAGAAATATATCAAGTAAAATTTGTGGGTAACACTGTACTCCTTTTTAATAACGTTCTTAAATCCAAGTTAGAAATATGTAGATAAAATCATATTATTTCTCAACAAAATACATTTCGTTGTAAAGTGTAATTTCATGATATAAAACTGGAAAATAGAATATTTGAAACAGCAAACAACAAAATATCCATAGATTGGCTTTCAGAACTCAGATAAAAATGAGTTTAAATATTTCGAAAGTAAAAGATCACGGTAAAAATGTTCCATTGAACATATGAATATTCGTAATTTTGTTTTTTCAAAGACTCTTCAGTCTTTTCAGTAAAGACCATTTTTAATTAGATGCGAATTTATAATTTATGCCAATTTATGCCAATCGGCTCTGAATCACTCTTGATACATAGAAATAAAATACGATGTTATTAACGTAAGACTGTATTAGTTGTAAATTCAATTTTTCGACAAACAAGTTTTTAAAATATTCAGTCATAATAAACAGAAGTGTATAATGGCCAGGAGTGGAATTAAGGACGCGCATTTCTTCCTGTTTGGGACTGACTCATCAGCTGAGTATGTCTAAATCTCAGAATTAATATTGTCTCCAAGACTCGAACCCAGTGACATTCTGTTCAATCACTCAAGCGTTATCAGCTTGGCTACCGAGTTCAGACAGCCGTCGGGTTGTGAGATGGGCTGAAGTTTAATTCAGTAGTATTGGAAATTCGAATCTTTTAGTTGATAAGTAGGACTGTAATTGATCAGTCTCATCTGGCATGTGTGCATCCTAAGTGAAACGCATTGATATAGCCACACGTCACAAGCATTATAAGCAGAGATGAATAGTGAAGGGTAGTGCAATCTAAGACGCGCTCTTCGTCAGGTTGCACATATATCAAATGAGATTGATCAACCACAGTCATTACCATCAATGGGGAGACACAAATTAACAATACAAATAAATTATCATATCAGTCGTTTTTCTGAATTTCCCCCTTAAATATTCAAACTATGAGTACAATCAGGTAAATATTCTCTAGTTGATATCCACTTGAATCATCATCTCATTAAACACTAGCACTTTTTAGCATATTTATGGTAAGTTCACAACTGAGGGAGTAAACATTTATTCATAAATAAACTTACAAATTTTAAAACATTTAAGTGTATATGTTTATTTGAAAATGACTATCTACTCTTAATGCAAAGTAGTAGAGTGTATAAAATAGAATAAAGATCATTCAATACTTGTAAATTCTTATTGGTTTTCTAGTTTATGCCACTTCTTGATGAAATTTCAAATCAAATTAAACAATCTGCACAAAACTACCAATATTCACAAACTCAAAGATATGGATTAGTCTAACAATCCATACGACAACTTTGGAAAGTAAACAGTATACTCAACAATCGATAACATTTTTTAGGACAAAAATGCAATTGTAAAACAGTGTAGAACACGCTTGCTAAATAGCTCAAACTGTAGTAATAACTCTCGGTTGAGTTCATTAATGCTTGCTATAATACTGTTTTGGGAATGTATCAGAGCAAACATTCAAATAACCTTATGCTTTCAGTCTATCTTAAAGAAAAGAAGATTTATTAGATAATTATTGAAATCATGAATCAATAATTGTTAGACCACCATTAGAAAGCTGGAAGCACTGGACAGCCTTTTTGTTCTAGTATGGGACTCATCAGCAGTGAGCACCCACAACTCCAGCGACTCACAGGATTCAAACTAACGACCTTCAGCTTTGCGTCCGAACACTCGGCTCATTAGTTTAGAGGTTAAGCGTTCGCGCTCAAGAGTGAAAGCCCTTGGATTGAATCCTGAGAGTAACAGGAGTCGTGGATGTTCACTGCTGATGAGTCCCGTACCAGGACAAAACAGACGTCCAGTGCTTCCAAGTTACTAATGATGGTCTAACAATGATTAATTCATGATTTTAATAATGGACAACATTTGCACTACTCAATGATGAAAAGTCATAAAATAATGTTTAAAAATAATGGAAAACTCACATGGAAAGTTTTTTTCACATCATTTTCCAATTGTGAACAATAAATCATGAAACATATAAATTCTGAATGAAAATAGTCTAAATGTTCATGTGTGATTTCATCTATTGAATATAATCGTGTATGTAATTTGTTAGGTTCCATCGTGGCAGTTGTTAATTCTGATTCTTTAAATATACGATAATATACTGTATATCTTCGTTTATTTTGTTCTGAGTCATTTAAATTTAAAGAACTTAATATTACCTGTTGTAACAAAAGCAAATACGATAAAATAAATAAATTAGACAGGCTTGTTGAAACATCCATGCTACTATTTTATATAAATAAAAATTATATTTCAATACAATTAATATGTTTCGTATTTATTTAAACTAGTGAATGTTGACTTCATCATTACGAAACCTCAAGCTCACATTCCACACTGATTGATATGTTTTCCGTCTTATCTAGTCATTGACAAAACTAGATGCGTTTCGTTTTGACAGTCATGCATGAATAAAATACTATGCTAGGAAAGTAATGTCTTCATAAGAAGGTTAATCAAAATACCAATGCAAACGAAGATCAGTTTTTAATCACTGAAAAGTGCTGATATACAAGAATTAGTTGCAATAGTATATGATTCATAATATAAATTCTTTACCAAATGTATGAAATTAAGTAGAATCAAGTATGATTTTTTTGTCGGGAGACCTAATTTTCACTTTTATTGACGTTCAGATAAAGTCAGAAAGATCTTGCTAATGACCTACTAGGGAATTTTTCATACTTTGAAAGAAATATCGCCAGTTCAGCATTTCATTCACTAATTGGTATATTTATTCCAGTAACTGAAAATTTTGGACACCTAATATAAAAACAATTTATGGGAATGACTAAATATATAGTTAGGAATAAGTGGTGCTCCTGTAATTTGAGACGTAAATTTTTCAAAAATGAGTGATTAAATTGGTTGAAAATAATGCATTGGTGCAATCTAATTAGTTGAACTTGTACACAATAAGTGGTTCCGGTTGGACGTTGAGAATTATATTTCTACATTTAAATGATCTTTTAATAAGGAAGTTCTGTTATAAGGTTTAATTTTTGTATTGGCCAAAAATTGCTAAACCAGTTATATTCCAGAGTCATATGATAAATTATGAAATGAAAAATTGCATTTATTTTCTTATTGATCATGTAGATATGGAACTTCACTCTTAAAGTTGTGTTAAATTGATTTTATCAGCTCTGCTGTCAAGAAGCGATCGGTAAAAATTATGTGCATATAGCTCCCATGCAAACTGAAGGTCTAAGTATATCATTTAACGAAAACTAGACTAAATCGATAATTATGTACCAGCTAATCGCGATAGACACAAATTTCTAATTACAGTGCCTTAAAACTCATGCATTTAAAACTTTGCGATATGGAAAATATTTGCCATCTAATCATCTTAGTAGATTATTTTAAAGTATCAATCATTTCACCGATGAATTCCGGCTGCAAACAAATTGTCAAAGATGTTTGAAGATAAGAATATGCAGTCGTGATAATTTCATGTAAGTGGTAGATTTAATTAATGCTAACCGTTTAATAAATCTAATAGTGTCAAATGATTAGAAATTTAAAATTTTGTTGGTAGATAAAAACCCTAAAAAAAATCAATGCTTAAACGTTACTCATCGGTAATTTTTGTTAATCCTAATCTTTAATAAAATAGAGGGTTCTTGTATCATTTAAGAAAAGGCATCAGCAATAATTCGAATAGTATGATGATTAAGAATATACATAAGAAATGTGGTGTTCTCTATTTCTATGGAATTATCAACAGTAAAATTCTGTCGAGTCATAAACTGTCCATAAAAAGAATCAATATCGAAAGGGGTTTGTATGCAATTATTCAGGTATGAATGAAAATCATTAAGACAAAAGTATTGATTAAGTGTGTAACGACTGTGTGTTAAATGTTGTAATAACAGCTAGTTTTTAACTTAGAAAAAAATACTCACAAGTAATGAGACATGAATTTTTGCGTTAAGAGGATTCCGAATTGTATATCATTGACGATAATATAATACTAATTTTTCTGTATATGTTATCTTGTCATTCTCTCCCTGATTTTGACAAGTATAAAAGAATATTTCACCAAAAAGTTAAAGTCATCTTTTGTGTTATAAGATAAAAACAGAGTTTGAAGAAGAAAATTTTTAAATACGTATCAGACAATTATATACGACTATACAGCTAAAGTAAATGAGTTCGTTCAAAGAAATACTTTCTCTTTATTCTTTTTTCGTCACATAAAATGCGCTATGTTGTTTGACGATTTATGTGCTACATATGATAAATATCAATATAAATTCTGGCGAACCGAAATCTAAGTGAACCATATAATCTGATTCGAATAATTACTATGTTCTATCCCGATATGAAAAAATCAACATTGTAAAAATTTCTTTAATATCTAAAGAAAAAACAAGAATCGTCATCCGGAAAATGTTCTACAAGTATCTAAATCTAGCATGCTGATTGATAATTCAGTCAGCTATTTTCCGTGTACAAGTAGGCTCTTTGTAGCTTTTAACTAAATGACGAAATGGTCCGTTAAACGTTACTTATCTACCAACAGGTTGAGATCATGATTTGTTTTGAAAACTATATCGAAATGCGGAAATTCTACCTATTAAATACTTTGATGATGATATCTGAGCTTCTCCTGCGTTTATACCTTACATTTACACTCATAAGTAATATTTTTTTACGATGAAAACAGTAACACAAATAAATGAAACTCTAGTTTTCACTTCATCACTATGTCAGATTAGATTAGATATGTTTTCATAGTCATTCGGAAAAAATATATGATCTTATAATTATTACCTACCAATGACGGTCGTTATGACTTTATCAGTCAGTTGTCCTTGACGTTATTCAATAAATAACACCAAACCATAGAAAATTCAGTGGAAAAATAATACGCTTGCATCAATAAGAGCCGATATTAAATCGCGGGGGACTCCGTAACATTACATAATTTGTCAATTAGACAGACTAAGAACCTTAATAAAGTCTACAGTTTCACATCATAGACTGACTTTCGTTGGACAATGTGTGTAAGCTAGCAAGAACTCGTTCCATTATGCAACTGTTCAAATGCACCCAACTATGGCACCATCATGGATCAGTGAGCTTAACCTTCACACTACTGAGTTCGCATTCAACAGTTTAAATTCCTATCTTTATCCGATTTGCCATATCATGCAAAAATGACCTATTGTCGTCAGATTTAAAAAGGATGATTGTTCAGAGTACTGCATTTATGTTACAGTTGATTAGTTAAGATGAAATTCGCTACATGGAAAATCGTATTTCTTGAATACCATTAAATTCAATGACACCATCCTCTTAAAACTGTATCAAAACCAACTGTTATTTGTATGCGTTAAATGTGTGGAAATAAAAAAGCTAAAATGCTACCAAATTTTATCTCGATTCAAGTGAATGTAAAAATGTGACATATACGAACATCCAACAATCGACTCCTTGCATTTTATAATTAAAAGCATATTATCTTTATCTTTATTAGCTTTAGTTTGACATGCGCATTAGTTTTATATTGGTGTAGTCTATCCTACAAATTATCTAACTTTTCAACTAACAGCAACAGAATAATACTTACCTTGAAACTGTATGGTTTCCCAATCAATTGTCTAGGGTCTTCAATAAACGTTACATCATCTTTTTTGTTTGAAGTACTATCGGACGGTAACGGGGATTTCGAATTAGATGCCGAACAAGGTATTAATTTTACATTAATAGTTCCTAACTCATCGCCAATGAAATCCATAATTTTTACTTCTTCATCTACATCCAGACGATAAGCTAACGCACGTAGAAACGCTGGTGCTATCCCAATAAATAAATCTTCTAATGGCTCCCAAAATGGATCAGATTCCTGTAAATAATCTTCTAGTTGATTATTTAAACTTTTTTGATACATATCCTATTATAAGTTAGAAAACAAACAAAATATTTTATTTTACATTTATATTGATTTGATCACAATCAAATTAAGTCAGTGAAACTATAACCTAAGTGAATAAATATTTCTTTTCAATTAGTTGCTCGATAATGGGGGATCTTATTATTTTAGTGATTGAGATTCTAACACCTATTTCGTAAACATCTATGGAAATAATTATAAATATTTCAAAATAAGTGAATTTATGATCTATGTATCAAAATATGGGCTAAGCAACTGTCAAAAAAGAGTGCTCTGAGGGCAGAATCGTAAATTTTCCAACGCCTTTGAAGTCCGTTTTTTTATTAGTTGTTCGATTATTCCCTTATTTAAATCGAACCAATGACGTGACTCTTCTCTAAATAAGTGGAATCTGAAAAAATTTACCAAGCTCAATGACAAATCCATCTTGGACAGTGCAAAACTAATAAATGCATTATTGTTAATAAATTTTGATTAACATTAAGAGAGATTATCAACTTATAAACGTAGAAATGGCAGACTAAATAATTAGAAATCATATAGGAAATGAGAGGTAATATTTTGAGAAAACTTTGTGGTTTAACGAAAGAACTATGAATGCCTGATGGGTCAGAGAAGGCAATCTCTCATGCAGCAAGGTCTTTAACTACAACAGAACGTAAATATAGTCGGATTGAGAAAGAAGCTTTTCCAATTATTTTCGCCGTAAGAAAATTTCACAAGATGATATTTGGACGCAGCTTCACACTCTTAACTGACCATAAACCGCTGCTAGCCATATTTGGGTCAAAGAAAGGGATCCCAGTCTATACGGCGAACAGATTGCAACTATGGGGAACCACATTATTGGGCTACGACTTCAAAATTAAGTACCAACCTACTACTTCTTTCGGACAAGCTGACGCTTTGTCTAGACTCATTGGTTCTCAAGCGAATCAGGAAGAAGATATCTTGGTGGCTGCGACTGAGTCAGAAGTACATCGAGTGTTGGAAGACGCAGTTGATGGTCTACCAGTTACATTTAAAGCTATTAAAGAAGCTACAATAAATGACAAAATACTACAAGAAGTCAAAGGTTATATCCTCTCAAAGTGGCCGAATCGTCGTCTACAAGGAGAACTGCAACAATATTTCCGCCGGCGCGATTCACTCACTATTATCGACTCATGCATTATGTTTGGTGACCGAATTATTATTCCAAAATTATTGCGACATGTTTACTAAACAAATACGAATATTTATTCAATGCACTTTCATGAATAATACCTTTAGAAGTTGCATTTAATCTATTTACCTTATTTTAATTCGAAAATACCACGGCTAGTTTTCTACCTGTCAGTCTGTATGTTGAATGTAACTGATTTGAAAACTGGTTCCAAATTAAGACCTATGCATAGCTGATATATTTACTCATGGTAATACGTATATTGGCTAGCCTGATTTAACAATTTATTGTCCTAACGAATTAACCTAATTTTCGTTAATGACCACTAATATGTGTTCAGGTTTAGAGTTAGATATTCTATAGCCAATAAGGAATTTTTCTAAATAATAGGTTTTCTTGAGGCTTGTTGAATTTTGAATTGAAATCACCAAATATCCTTATTTTTCTGGTCAAAGTGACTTTCAATCTATGGCCAAATTTTCATCATGAGTATAAGGAAGTGAAAATCAAGTTCTCAAGTATACAGTTCTCTGTGCTCGTGGAGAA
>CALYCR020000662.1:0-12906 GCA_944470395.2 Schistosoma turkestanicum
GGCAGTAGCGAAATGACGGTTTCATTAAAACTAGTTGCTGATGGTTTGTAATTAAACAAGTAAAGCTGGTATACGTCTATCAATATGATTCAAGTTTAGAAAAAAATGAAACCACTCAAATTTTGAATAAATTATCAAATGTAAGTATCAATCTACTACTATAAAATTACCACAATAAGTACTTATTTAGGTATGAGCTAGACTAGACACTGAACGAATAGGCTGATAATGTATGTTAACACATGCATTTACAAATCCCATCCCTGATCTAAGCAAAAAAAGAAGACAATTGATGAGGTTAACCAGGATTGGAACACTAATACAGAAATGAACTATTCTCTTTAGAAGGATGGAAAAAGTAAACTGACCACTGTAAGTCGAAAACTCGGGGTGACGATAGTGCCTAATGCATTTTGAATGAAACTTAAAGTGTAATCATAAATGACTTGTATGTCATTATCAACGAAGTAAACATTAGCAGTCTGGTGCGAAAAATGCTCGAAATCAATATAACTATTTACCATAAAGTGAATAAATGAACTAAAGATGGTGCTCTATAGGAGTCAGAAAACATACCTACTCCAAAGACAAAATAGGTGTTAAGATACTTGATGTGACTCTGCTTAGTCAACGGTGATTAGCGAAGCCATATAATACTTTCCATTCTAACTCCTGCTCTCAATCTCAACACAAAGTTCTCAAACAGGTTGACGAATCGTTGAATGTTAACTAGTGTCAGTCCATAATGAAAACCTGAAGCTGTTGTGAACCTGACGCAAAACTCCAGGTAAACTGTAAGTTAACAGTTAGGTATTCCAATATCCAATATATTTTCAACGAGCTAGTATAAGCCAGTTGATTCTGCTGCGCTCGATTCTAGTTCTTTCAGTACGGATCTAACTATTTACTAGTGTCCAATGGATGGTAATCTAGCCACTCGAATGTATTAATTCCAGTCATTTGACAGTTATTTACGAATTTATATCCTGTGATCAGTGTGTGTTTGTCTTAGGGTGGTAGGATTTCTGAATACCAACAGCTATCACATTAAAAAAGGTCGGATACCATTTAACTGCAATAAAGGAGAATAATAAGGGCAAATTTCTAATGCTAATTAGAAGAGGAGAATTTCAGAACTACGTAAATAATTATGTAAGTTAATTAATTAGTGTTGAGGTATTATTTAAAATGGAAGCTATTATTCCACGGATGTTTCATGGCTTTTTTGCTAATTGTTTAAAAGCTAGGCACTGCTAAATGATAAGTAGCCCAAGGTCGTCAGTATAGCATGCTCTAATCAACAGAGCATGTGCACGAACAAGATAAAAATATTTAAAACGGAACAAAATGCATGCGAAAACAAGGATAACAAACGAAAAAATCATGAAAAGTAAGTTTATAGATGCTAAGAAACTACGAAACCTTGAATTCACAAGCATCACAGATACAGTATAAGCAAAAGCATTTAAGCCGCTGATTTAAGGTCGAAAATCGTCCTTCCAATATCCAATATTCAATATCTTTTTCACGAGCTAGTGTAAACCAATTTGATTTCTTCGCGCTCGATTCTTGTTCTTTCGGTACGGTTCCAGGTGTTCGGTAATGTCCAATGGATGGAGGTCTAGCCACTCGACTGTCTAATTCTAGTCAGTTGGCAGTTGGTTGTGAGTTTGTATGTCTCGGGATTTGAATGAAACGTTTGTTTCAAGGCAGTAGGGTTTCTGGATACTAGCAGCCGTCACATTACCAAACCGGAGATCAGTTAGTTGCAATGTGGAGAGTAATAAGGGTAATAAGGGTAAATTAAAATGATAATATGAGTAAAATTTCAGAACTGAGTAATATATAGATGAATTTAGTTTATTAATTGGTAGTGAAGATTGTGAGAGAGGACCGAAGTGTAAGCAAGGGAGAGGAATGGGCGAGATAGATTAATTAGGTGATCTGAGGAGATGGCAATGGTAACAACTAGCAGGTCTCAAGGTATGCATCAGGCACAGCTTGTCCAAGAGGGAGATGATAGTCCGCATGTGAGTACGTGATTATCGAGTCTCTTCTTAAAGCAGTCCACTGAGGGGGCTGTAACTACCTCGGCTGGGAGAGCATTCCAAGTTGCGACGACTCGCAATGAGAAAAAGTGTGCACGAATCTGAGTGTTTGCTCTTTGATGTGCAATCTTTTGAGGATTGCCTTGAGGGGAGTGGTGGTGATGCATCGGTAAGATGCTCACATTGAGATGGTTTGGCGTGTTTAATATGGTGTACGCCATAATCAGGTCACCTCTGATTCTCCTTTAGCTCAGTGGGAATAATCCCAAGAGCTGGAGTCTATCGTCGTACGGTTTATTTTTCAACCCTATCACCCATTTGGTTGCTCGTCTCTGCACTCGATCCAAGAGATTAATGTCTCTTTTAAGCAGAGGGGGTGCGATGACGTTGTGAACCTCCAAGTGTGGGCGCGCGTACGTCTTAAAGAGGGTTAAAAATAATTTCGGGGTTATAGCACCAAGCTGTCTTTGCATAAAGTGAAGAGTCGCATTTGCCTTGGCTGCATCCCCTACATAGTTCAGACTCGTGTGGAGGCTTTCTGTGGTTATTAAACCAAGATCGCGCTCTGAGGAGACATTAGGGAGCGGACTTCCATTGAGAGTGTAGGTGGTTTGCGTCATATGAGGCAGGAAATGCATGACGTGGCACTTCGGTTGGTTGAGTTTCAGACCGTTTTTCACTGCCCATTTCTCAATGGATGTAAGGTCCTTTTGAAGCTCAGTCGAATCCTCTTCGCTTCTAATGGACCTCCAGATCTTCGCATCGTCTGCGTAGATCAGTGCCGGTGAGCTAACTAAGCTTAGCAGGTCGTTAATGAATATCAGGAAGAGGAGTGGGCCTAGGATGGTCCCCTGTGAAACTCCTGAAGTGGATACTCTCCAACTCGCGTGCACCCTGTTTACCTTGGTGCGGAACTTTCTATTCTCAAAGAAGTTTCTGAGCCAAGATACGAGTGGGTCAGTAAAGCCCATTTCCACAACCTTTTCGATTAGGCGTGCGTGGGGCACTGTGTCAAAGGCTTTTGCGAAGTCGAGAAATACTACGTGCACTGGTATTTTACGGTCCAAGCAGGATGTACAACTGTCCCATGCGATGAGAAGATTAGAGGCACACGACCTGCCTTTCCGAAACCCGTGTTGAGCTTCATGGAGTATTTTATTCTTATCCATGTACTCCCTCATTTGTTCGTCCACTAGCCCTTCCATAACCTTTGATAATATAGGTAGTAGTGCGACTGGTCTGTAACAGGCTAGGTCCTTTCTATCTCCTCCTTTGAAGATTGGAGAGAGAGTAGCTTGTTTCCATTCCGCTGGGAATTGGTGTGACTCCAGTGAATGCCTGAACAGGTTGCATAACGGTGAACAGAGGGCTTCAGCGCACTGTTGCAAGACTATAGGGCGGATGTTGTCACAACCTGGTGACTTACCTGGGCGTAAGGATTTTAGTGCTTCCAGTCAGTTACTACTAGAGTATCAAATCCAAATATGGCTGTAGCCATATTAAATATCAATTTTAAACAACATGTGTACAGTTCGGAAGGAGACATAAAAACTTCAATATAAGTACAAGATATAGAAATAATGACAATATACAATGATAAAATCTCAAAATGGTCGGTCATTAGCATCCTGGACAACCGGGGATAAGGGTCGGTCGTTTAGAATTCTCTCAATTTCAACCAGATAGGTGCCCAACGTTTCGTTCGTTAACACCTGTTCTCTGGTGATCAATAAGAGCAGCCTTCGTACAGATCTAATCATCCGTTCCCAAACTCCACCTCTATGGCTGGCTAGTGGAGGGTTGAAATGCCATTGAACTTGTCTTGATGATAATTCCTTACTTATTTTCTGCTGATTCCACTGTTGCACGATACTCTTTAGTTCAGTGACTGCCCCCACGAAGTTTGATCCATTGTCACTATACACGTCTGTTGGCCTCCCTCTTCTCCCGATAAGACGTATCAAAGCCATTATAAATGAATCGGTATTCAGGCTGTATGTCATCTCAACAAGTACTGCTCGTGTCTGTAGGCAGGTAAACACATATCCATATCTTTTTTCTAGTGACCTACCCCCCTTGACCAGAAAGGGTCCAAAGAAGTCTACTCCTATCGTCGAGAAACTATACCAACCTCCTTGCACTTTGTAAACTAGAAGTGGCGAAATCTGCTGATTCCCTGGACTTAGAGTAAACCTTCGACAAGTTTCACACCTTACTATTACTCTCTTAACCGTGCCGGTACCTTTAACTATCCAATAGTACTTGCGAACCGTAGCTAGCACATGCGAAGTTCCCATATGTCCTTCTTCTTTGTGATAGTGTCTGATTATCAATTCGGTTACGTTTACTACTCGCTACTTTACGACTAACGTTGGATTCGTTAAGTAATTCTCCGTATACCTCCTTTTGAACCATCATTACAACTTTCCGTTTGGCTGTCTCAAGCTCCTTGACCTTTAGGTATCCTGTCGTAACAGAGCCTTCAATTCTCGATGAGCGAAGTACAATCCAGAGGTCTATGAACCTTCTGAGCCACGCTGCAGCCATAACCAATTTCATCCATTCCGAGTAGTAAGACAAGATAGGTGACGGGGTATTCATTGTACTACTCAAATTGACCGCAGCATTTCTGAACTCGACTTGGTCCATAGTAGGTTCTGGGTGGTTAGTGGTAGTACCTGAACTGCTATGCAACAGTGTAGGACATTTAAACCAGGTCTCTAGATCATTCCTCTTTTGTATGCCTCTCGAAGTTCAATCAACCGGATTATGTGACGAGCTTACATAACTCCATTGCTCAACACTGGTATACTGGTGAACGACAGCAAGACGGTTAGCTATATAGCTGGTGTACCGCTCTTCAGTATTCTTAATGTAGTATAATACTATCATGGAATCCTTATGAAAATTCACTTCACAGAAGAAGTTGGGCAGACTTTTCCGTATAACCTCACTCAACCTTACACTTAAAACCGCTGCCTCCATTTCTAATCTCGGTATCGTAACTTGTTTGATAGGTGCTACCCTAGACTTGCTGTATAACAGAATACAGTAGAGTTGTGTCTTCGTATAATCTACCCGAGCATAAGCAACCGCTCCGTAGCCAATCTCTGAGGCGTCGCTGAATAAGTGCAACTCCATCTTCGCCTCAGGTTCGTCGACTCTATTCTTGATGCCTCGAGCAACTGTGACATGACCCATCTGTCGCATGAAACTTAACCAATCTAGCCACTAGGACTCGTATGGTCCGTCGAGAGGTTGATCCCATCCTATTTGAGACTTACACAAACCTTGCAAAAGTAGTTTAGCCGTAAGGCACATTGGAGCGATCAGACCCAAAGGATAGAACAGGGACGAAACAACCAATAGGGTTCCTCTCCTTGTCGCGGGTTTATCCGGTGCATCAAGGTGGAATTTGAATACGTCCTGTTCGACATCCCTTTCTATACCAAGCGTCCGATGAGTAACAGTACAATCCGCCGATATTCCTAACAATGACTCTTTGTTACCTATATCCGGAAATAAAGACCTCACTTCCTCTGAATTAGTAACCCACTTTTTTAAGTTAAATCCTCCTCTTCGTAACAACTCACTTATCTGCATGACAAACCTTTTAGCTTGGTCACAACTCGAAAAGGATATCAGACAGTCATCGACGTAAAAGTTGTTCTTGATCTCATCCACAACATAACGCTCATAATCACTCGAGAAGATTTAGGCTGTTTTATTCATAGCAAAGTTTGCACAAAACGGAGATGAAGTGGCCCCAAATGGATGAGAGGTCATCTGAAATTCAGAAGATTCTTCAGATGTGTCCCCACCTTCCCACCACAAAAACCTTAGTGCTCCTCGATCACCTTTGGGTACCTTCACTTGCATAAACATTTCCTCAACATCTGCCGATACCGCTACTGCTTCCTTGCGAAAACGCAATAGTATGCTTACCGGATCAGCGGTGCTGTCCAGCCCTTGATATATCATATCGTTTAAGGAGATTCCAGCAAACTTATCAGCACAGTCCAGGAGCATTCTCAACTTATCTGGTTTTTTGGGGTTCAACACTGGATGGTGAGGTAAATACCACCGGGGACGATAGTCCGACTCCAAATGCAACTCAGGTGCCCTTTGCGCATAGCCCTTAGAGACGTTATCTTTCATACATTTAGCGTACCTGTCACGTAACCTATCGTCTTTCATCAATCTTCACTTCAAACTCTGTAGTCTATCACTAGCTACCTCATAATTAGCCCCTTTCGTAGAGGGGTCCTGTTTCCATGATATCGGAACTACAAAATGGCAGCCGACGAAATGTGTACCTCTCTCCACGATTTCAAGGGCTACCTGTTCTTCTACAGAAACTGACTTGTCACTAGAATAGACATCAGCAAATTCCACATCATACAGTTTACGTATCTGGCCCTCCAAAACTTGCACGCTACTAATATATAAATGGATTTTCTACTCTAGCAGTTCACTCCGGCTCCGATAGGTGCAGGTTGGTACGCGCTCGCCCAAATCCGTAATAAAAACATAATAATTCTGGGAGAAAACGGTCTTTATTTAATAAAAATGGAAATACAGAGAGTTACCCAACAATATTACACCTTCTAATTCACAATTCCCACAATGGGTATCCGTTTCTGGAAGAATAAGTGCTACCAGTCCGTACTGCTGCGGTATCAAATCCAAATATGGCTGTAGCCATATTAAATATCAAATTTAAACAACAAATGTACAGTTCAGAAGGAAACATAGAAACTTCAATATAAGTACAAGATATAGAAATAATAACAATATACAATGATAAAATCTCAAAATTGAATCAAATAGAGTACCAAAATGTCAACAGAAGGAGTCACTCATATCATAACACAAATATATACACATGGAGGGATTTTCCAAAAAACAAAACATCCAAAATCGATTCTACAAATATGATTAACAACTCTTTTTCTATACTCCGGGTATGCTGTAGGTCCGAATATAGTCCACCCAAGTAGTGTTTTTACCGCATACGGTGCCTTCCTTCCACCTAGCCGCTGCTCTAACACCCGATGTACTTCTGGTACGTCACAACCAATGAGCATTAAAACGTCTTCAGAGTCTAGGCTTTCAACTGGTGTACCATTTAACTGCTGCCACTTATTTAGATTCTTCATTGCTGACATAGTGTGCTTATGTCTTGTTAGGCTAGATACGATCAACGCCACTTCAATCACAATGTGTTTCGACTGATCTAAAGGATGCACTTCGAAAGTGGCGTTCGTAATCCCTGCCGTTTTGTTACCGCCTACGGTCTGCACCACAACTAACTCATAGTCTTCCTGCAACCCAAGCGATTTCGCACATGTTGACGTTATCAATGTAGAATCGGAACCGTTATCCAAAAGAGCATATCCTATGATCTCGGCTTTTCCCGATCTCACACGTACTATGATCAGTCCTAAGAATACCCGACTGCTTAGTGATCTAGTAAGTCCGCAACAATGCTGGGAATCACGTTTATCATCCAACGTTTTTGTGGTCAAGTTCTCATGCAGCAAAACATGATGTTTTTTCTCGCACTTATCGACACTACAACGCATTGTCGTTTTACAGCCACTAGCCTTATGTCCTTGCTTCAGACAGATGAAACACATCCCCTTTTTTCTAACTTGATTCCATCTATCTCGAACGGTAAGCTCTAAAAACTGGGGATCATTTAGTAACCATATGATTGCCAGTACAAATGCTACAATTATGTCTTATGGTCGATATGTTTGCAGGTTTCGATTGTAGGTGGCAGCTCATCTTCACGTCCCGTCCTATTTTTAGTCGATTGACCAGCCGACCGAATCTGTTACCAGCTATTATTGCTCGAGCTAATACAAATTCAGTAAGTTTGGTGAAAGTCGGTTCCCTATCTTCTTCAATCCATCTTACTGATAGATCCGCCCATTGAACTTGCATGGACCGCGGTAAAAGCCTCAATATTCTCTCTAATGTTACTAAAGAATTCAATTCAGCAGTACAGTTTAACTGTCCCAGATTCATAGACACGTTCTGCATCTTTATTGCTAAATTCGACAACTGCTCTTGATCGTTATAGTCAGCATTCCCAGATCTAAACAAGTCTTCCAAGGTTTCACGAGCGATTACATGCGACTGTCCGAAAAGCTGTTTTAGAATAGCCTTAGCCCCTTTATATCCTTCGTGAGGTTCCATTATAAGACATCCCTCAACCGCAGCTCTTGCCTTTCACTTACAGTAATGGATTAAATATAATAGGCGCAGATTGCCATCAATAACTCTAGGTTCTATAAACATCTTGAACTGCTTAACGAACATAAAGTAATCACGGTGTCGGCCGTCAAAGTAAGGGAGTTTAACCTTTGGCAATTCTAAGCCAACTACCGGTGCCCTAGACACCGAATCTTTCCCAGATACCTCAAAGTTCTCGTCCAAACTTCGTCCTTTAGTACCCTCTAATGATGGCTTACGACAATAAGTACTAAACATAATATCATCCTTATCAGAGAGTGAACCCTTTAAACATGAAGTATCATAAGGAACTTGCTTTGCATTCCGCGATTCTTGATGGGCTCCATCCGTCTGCGTGTTTGACTTCTTACGAGAACCCATTATAGCAATTGAAATTCAACGGAAAAGAAACAACAAAGACCAAATATTAAATTTCACCGGTTCCACTTCTTCAATTATTGTCGACAGTGAGAAATCCAAAAGACTCTTCTCCAAATATCGTTAAGAACTAGCTGACAGTAAAATATCCAAAAGATCCTCTTCCAAATATTGTTTAGAAATAGTGAACGATAAGAAATCCAAAGGATGCTCCTCCAAATATTGTTTTGAACTATAAATTAATAATACTACTCTTGCAGTCTACTCCGAAACTGAAAGGTGTAGGTTCATACGCGTTCTCTCCCAGAATTATCGTTTTTGGACTTGGACTGGGCGGGACGCGTATGAACCTACACCTTTCAGTTTCGGAGCAGACTGCAAGAGTAACATTATTAATTTCTAATGCTAGGTGCTGAAAATGTTCATCTACGTTTGATAATGCGATTAGCAGCTCATCAATATAGACGTGAACAAAATCTAAATCATGTGCTTTACTAACGATAAGCCTTTGGAAAATTTGAGCAACATTCCGTAAACCAAATGGGATTCGTAGGAACTCAAACAGATCAAGAGGAGTCGTGTTAGCGATTTCCTCAGTATCTCCAAGAGCGACTGGAATTTGATGATATGCTCGTACCGGATAGATCTTCAAAAAAAATAGCCGTACGCTTGAGTGGTAACTCCGCCTGTAGACCCGTAAGGGATACTGCCGGTATCATCCCGGATAAATGAGGAGGGTTGGGCATTAGCTTGGAGGCCCCGTCCCACCAAAAAACTAAATCCCTAAAAAACCATTACCAGAACAACACTTACTCTGGGTGATGCCGTAATGTCATGTATGTGGGGGATGAGGTAGCTATCGAAACATGAGCTACATTTAATCCTCGGTATGGATGAAATATAAAACTGATGAACTGCAAAAAGGAAGTACACATATAATTTTAATGTAAATAATGTAAGTTCAACTAATTTCTGATGAGCTAAAAAGAGCATTAAAAATTTAGACAAAAAGTTATTTATTAATACTTAACGAGTAGTGCCACAAATATGATGTGAGATCATTAGATATGCATGACTGGTGTGATAGATAACTGACCAGAATAATATTAAGCCCATCTAGTTGTAAAATGTTAGTCAATCATGTTTTAGAAACATGATAGTGTGATAGTAGCTTGAGAAAGAATAGAACTGATGTTATGAAGTATGTGTACTTAATTAACAGTGACCAACCAACATTTCATGTCATTGGGAAAAAGGCAATTTTCATGAAGATTTAAACAAGATCTTATATTAATACCAATAACAGCACAAATTCAATAAAATTACAAGAGATATGAATAATGATCAAAATTATTTACAAACTAGATTCAATTTGTCAACTTAATTAATATAGAGCACCCCCAAAGTATCTTCAGAGTAGCTGTTATGCATGCACGTCAACATGTCATTTGAGATGCTTGAACTATTACGAGTTTAACTTAGTCGGAAAACGAGAGCGACGATCGAGGATCCAGCGGCACGACAAGCTACCCTAATCCGAGCGTCCCAAACCCCCCATATTGCGTGAAAGAAGAAGACTTGATATGAAGTAGAACATGTATTTCACAAGAATCCAGAAAGTATGAGGTCCGATTCCAGAAGAGAATTAGGATCCCGGACTGGGAATCCGGGTCCGGGTCATAAAAAGTTACCGTTAGGTCGAATAGGAAATAACATTTGAAGAATGCGACATTGATGGTTAGGACAACCAATAGGAATTAACCAATAGGAATCGACCAATAATTCTCTTAGGATATTAGATAATGAATGTCCTAACCGTAACACAATTATAATATTAAGTGAAAATATCCACAAAATAATGTGTAAAAATGACAGGATGTTATTTGATGAAAAAATGACATAAATTACGAATAAGGCTATATATAAACATGTGTAATGTTGCTGTGTGTGATATGTTATTCTGTAGAACTGTTGCACACGTTTGTATCTTTAAACATAATAGCAATAAATAAGTGAGGAATCCTATACTAACGCAAAATGGTCATTCAGTGCTTCCAGGTATTCAGTGATGATCTAATATTGATCAGTTCATGATTTCAATGAGACTCAACGACATCCACAACTTCATACTAATAATAATAGCGATGTCGCTTAATAAAAGAAAAATTAAATTTTTTTCATGTTACAGTTATGGAGATTGTTGTTTTACATTGTATTGTAATCGTGAATTAATCACTGTTAGATTCTATAATGAAAAATAGTAAAATTTGCCCAATAGTGACTGGGTTTGTGAGGAAATTGACCAGTACAGTTCAACACTGTCAGGTGTAGACAGGTAACTACCGATGATAATGAGTGAGGTTGAGCTAAAACCTTAGATTTATCAAAGTTGGACATTAACAGCGTTAGGTGCTGGCTCAGTGGTCTAGAGGTTAAGCTTTCTCGCGCAAGATTAAAGGTCCTGTATTCAGTTACTTCGAGTAGCGGGAGTTGTAGATGCACATTGTCAATAAGTTCAGTACTAGGACAAATCGGCCAAGTTCCAAGTTTCTAATGGTGGCCTAATAGTGATTGACGAGTGATTTCAGTGTAAAATAATCCTTTGTATTTCACATATTTAAAAATGATATGACGTTAAGTTTTGAAAATATACACATTCGGTTTATTTACCTAAATAGTAGATGATGTGGTTTATCCCGAATAGAAGATAAACAATGGGATGAGAACAGGTTTAAGATTGAACGGGTCTTGGAGGTAAACTAATAAATTGATAGTTGTGTGGTGCTCGCTACTTATAAGTAGTATATGACGCGAGTAAAAACGTAATGTCTGGCAGCAGAAGATGGGGGAAGATCAAGAAAGGAAGAGTGAGAACACAATGGAATTTGTATGAAACACATGAACAGTGAAATGTCAGACAATGGATTGATGATGGATAGAAGATTTGCAAATTAACAATTTACGATATGGTTTTCCTATTTTACTGCGTAACTCTGCAATTTGCGATAAATACAATTCGGTTTCCCTCACATGTGTTCTCCTTCACTACATTTGGTGTCGCTGCCTGCACGAAGGAAGGAGCTCCCGTGGCCGAAGGAGTATGAGGCCGTGGTGGGGCTGGTGCGTGTGATGGAGGCCCGGGGCGGAGTTGGTGGTGCTGGGGTAAATAATAATCAACAAAATGTGCTCAATATTTAGGTTTATTTACTGCCTTGTCTGTCGTTTCTATCTGTGAGGTTCAATGTTTACGGAAATATCATCGTTTATCTTGTAGTTTAAGTTGCTAGGAGAAAGAGCATACTTGTCTTTTCTAATGCTATCTACTTCCTGTTCATTCATAAATAAAACTAGTCTCAGTTGGTCAATAAGAACCAAATGATTTCTTGCCGTGCTTGTGCATGATGAAATATTTTTCGGTACTATCCATACTACGATAGTTTTGGGGCTTGTTAAACGGAACCGATGCCTATAAAAGTGAACTAATATTTATTTAACGGTTTACTAACCTACTGGGAAAGCGTATACGTTCACAGAGAAATTGTTGTCAGATGCAGGATGGTTTGGAACAAGTGGCTAGAAAGATTAGTTAATAAACCGACAAATATGTATACTCATTACAGAGTAAAGGAGATTATTGTTTCGGATGCCATTAGAAACCTGGAAGCACTGGAAGGCCGTTTCGTCCTGGTATTAGACTCATCAGCAGTGCACATCCATGAGATCCGTTCATGGGAATCGAACCCAGAACCTTCGGTCGTATGCGCGAACGCATAACCTCTAGATCACAAAGCCGACATCCAAAACAACAATCTCCTTTACTCTGTTATGAGTGTACATATTTATTGGTTTATTATCAAATCTTGCTAGCCATCTAACAATGATTGATTGATGATTTCAAATGTGTAAAAACACAAACCTCCAAAACTCTGCCCCACAGTATCGTAACAGTGCTCACTAGTGACTAGCTTCGTGAGGAAATTTTCGGGGTTCTAGTTGAGAAGACGTGACTAATGGAGTTCAAACCTGTCGACTGTAGGCAGTAACTACCAAAGACAAATGGGTGAGGTGGCGCAAAATCCCTAGATCAATCAGAGTTAGACATTAACACCGTCGGATGCCGGTCCAGTGGTCCGATGGTTAGGCGTTCGCGCACAATACCGAAGGTCCCGGGTTCGAATTTTGAGGGGTGCAGAAGTCGTGGATGCTTACTGCCACTGCTGATGAGTCCCATACCAGGACA
>CALYCR020000663.1:2500-12882 GCA_944470395.2 Schistosoma turkestanicum
TTGATTGTTCTTCTTCTGAACAACATCATGAGCACCAGAAACTTCAGGTAGAAAAGTGAAATCCTCAAATTTCTTCAAATACAACTTGAAGTTCGTCCTGTTGAACTTAATCTTCATTGATTGTTATAGACCTATGTCTGTCTATCTATCTCTCCATTATGATTGAATCCTCTTTTGATGTGGTTCTTGCTCCTCTCTTAAGAAATTCTACATGTAGAGAAGAGACTCGAATAATTCACTTTTCTATCTAAAGTTTATGCATTTGTTGTTGCGTGTGCGATCGAAGAGCCAGGTCGTCTGCAAAGTCCAGATCGTCCAGCTGCGTCCTGACTATCCAGTTGATACCGTGCTTCCCTCCAGATGTTGACGTTTTTTCATAATCCAGTCGATGACCAGGAGAAAGAGAAAGGGTGAGAGTAAGCAACCTTGCCTAACACCGGTCTTCACCTCGAAAGAGTCTGTTAGCTGTCCTTCGTGTACGATTTTGCAGTTGAATCCATCATGAGAATTCCGTGTGATGTTAATTATTTTCTCAGGCACCCCGTAGTGTCGAAGAAGCCTCCACAGTGTTTTCCTATCCACGCTATCGAATGCTTTCTCGTAGTCGATGAAGTTGATGTAGAGTGGTAAGTTCCTAACAATTGATTGTTCCACAGTGATCCGTAATGTAGCAATTTGGTTAGTACACGATCGATCCTTACGAAATCCGGCCTGTTGATCTCGAAGTTGGGCGTCTACGAAGTCCTTCATTCTGTTTAACAATACTCTTTTGAAGACTTCGCCTGGTATTGAAAGAAGAGTGATGCCCCTATAGTTCTCACACTTGCTGAGATCGCCTTTCTTTGGTATTTTGATCAGGTATCCTTCTTTCCAATCTGATGGTACTTGTTCCTCGTCCCAAATCTTCTTGAAGAGGATGTAAAATATTTTTGCAGTTGCTTCTACATCTGCTTTCATTGCCTCTGCTGGAATGTTGTCTGATCCTGCTGCTTTGCCGCTCTTGATTTGTCTGATGGCCATACTGATCTCCTCAATCGTAGGTGCGCCAATATTAATTGGAAGGTCCGTGGATGCTGCTTCGATGTTGGGTGTGTTCAGTGGAGCTGGTCGATTCAAGAGTTCCAGAAAGTGCTGTACGCACCTACTTCGATGCACTTCAGCGTTGCTGATTGCTTTGCCTTCTTTGCTTTTCACTGGTCCTTCTGGTTTACGATAGTTCCCGGCGAGCTTCTTTGTTGTTTCGTACAATTGTCTCATGTTTCCTTCTCTTGCAGCCTTTTCCGCCGTCATTGCTAGATCTTCCACATATTTTCGCTTGTCAGCTCTAATGTTCTTCTTCACTTCCCTGTTTGCTTCTGTGTATGCAGCTTGTGCGGTAACGTTCTCTGCTCTTGTTCGGCTGACATTGATTGCTGCCTTCTTGTTCCTCCTTTCTTCAATTTTTGCAAGAGTATCAACAGAGATCCATTCCTTATGATGGTACTTCTTGTGACCCAAAACTTCGTGACATGTTGAAGTGATTGCCTCCTTAATCCCTGTCCAATTGTTCTCCAATGTTGCGTCCTCTCCATTGAGTATATCCTGAAAGTGCTGGAACCTATTGGTGAGGGCTATCTTGAATTCGTTGAGTTTTACGGTATCCCGAAGAAAGGCCGTATTAAACTTCTGTGATGTGGTCTGCCCCGTTGTCCAGTGCTTCTTTAGTTTCAGTTTCATTTTGGCGATCAGCAAGTGGTGATCTGAGGCTATATCAGCTCCTCTCCTGGTTCTCACATCCTCCATGGTCCTTCTGAACGTTTTGTTGATACAGATATGATCAATCTGGTTTTGAGTAGTGTGATCCGGTGAAATCCATGTAGCTTTGTGTATGCGTTTGTGCGGGAATATTGTGCCACCGATGACCAGTTTGTTGAAGGCACATAGGTTTGCAAATCTCTCACCATTTTCGTTCCTTTCTCCCAGTCCATGTCGTCCCATGATGTCTTCATATCCAGTGTTGTCCATTCCAACCTTGGCATTCAGGTCTCCCATAAGAATCGTCAAATCCTTTGGTGAACATTTCTCGACGATTGATTGCAGCCTCTCGTAGAACTGATCTTTAACGTCGTCATTGTAGTCATTGGTAGGTGCATAACATTGGATGACGCTCATTGTAATGTCCTCTTTCTTTGTTTTGAAGGATGCTTTGATGATCCTGGGTCAATGAGATTCCCATCCTATCAGTGCCTTTTGTGCATGTTTGGACAGCATCAGTGCAACTCCTTGTGTATGTGAAGCATTCTTCTCTTCATGACCAGAGTATAACAGCAGTTCCCCTGAAGCTAGTCTCAGTTGTCCCACCTGTGTCCAATGCGTTTCACTGATGCCGAGCACCTCGAGGTTGTATCTTTTCATTTCTGCCGCAACTTGAAATAGTCTTCCAGTCTCCCACAATGTACGAACGTTCCATGTACCTAAAAGAATGGTTGCTCTGGTTGTCAGAAGAGGCATCAGCCCCGTGACTTCCGAGGGAACTCGGCTTTCATCACGAGACGTCATAATTCTTCCTCCAACTCCCAGGGCAGAGTTAAAATGGTTTGAATTATTTTTTCTGGTTAGCGTTTTTTTGGCAAGTTAGTTTTTTGGTGGGATGGGGGCGCCATCCCCACGTCCAACCCCTCCTCCTTCATCCAGGCTTGGGACCGACAGTAGTCCCTTCGGAGTTGATGTAAAAAAGAGACAATCCATAGTGTACATATTTTGCAAATTATAGAAATCGGAAGATTATAGACAAACACAATTTTTCGACAAAACCACCCCACTCCATCTGATTGATCTTAACGTGTACATTCACTCATTCACCCACTAACTCACAGACAGACTGCAAAATTATTGATTCATTTAAATAGTAGTTGATTATTGTATTCAGTAAAACAAATTCACCATTGATCAATCCCGCGTGTTTTAATTTTTTATGAAAATAAAAACAAATAAATTATTTATGAGTTCTTGCTTTTTTTTATCTTTGCATAAATCATGAAGAGAAGAGAATGGGACATTGGGAAATAAAAGGTGAACGAAAATATTGTGAATAAAATGAAAATTGACATAATAGTTTGATTGTGGAGATTTCATTGATCCTCTGAAGAATGCCGTCTGCAAAAACCCCAGATACGAGTGAAGTAATCGATTTTTTGAATTTATATGACTCGTAATTTGTCCTGCTGAACTCGATCCTGATTGGTTATGATTGACCATGAACACGTGGTCGTTTGGTCTCTTCATTAAGATTGTATCCTCCCTTGATTTGGTTCTTGATTCCATGTGGAGAAATTCGAATAACTGACTTCTTCTACCTGAAGTTTGTGATGATGTATTTGTCCAGAAGATTAATGAAAGCACTACAACCAAACCAACCGTTTGTGAGAACGAAATTTCACTATAATCATCTATCTACCTGAGCTATAACCTTTCCTAAACATTTTTCTCATCAACTTTTCAGTAAACCTACGCCTTTCAAAAATTTATGTCAATCGTAACCTGTATAAATCCATAGTAAGTTCAACAAACTGTCAAGTCACTGCTTCGGTATAACAACTGTTGTAAAACAATAACTAACACTTGGTCGTTCATTCCGGTGAAGATGACTAGTTTGGCAACAAACTCTGCAAAAATAGGCTACAACGTACACAAGGTAAAAAACCAGGATCCACGGATACAACACAGTATGTACCGATTAAATCACACTTTAAGGAAAACATCCACATATCTGTGTAACATGAAGATAGATTAGCGAAGCAAGGTCTGTATATCTACAAGTGAAGAACATCTGGAACTCCGAAAACAAATTTCAACCAACACCAAAGTCACAATTTTAAAAAAACAAACGTCATGACAGTTCTGCAGGATGGAGTGCAAACTTGAAGAACCACGTAAGCCATTATCCACAAGATATGTGTTTGTTAACCGTTGTCGATGCAGAATACTTCGGATTCGTTGACCAAATGCTTTAAGCAACAACCTACTGTGGGATAAAATAAATCGGATTTCAGCGAAAGAAGAAGTCCGGAATAAATGCTGAAGGTAGATGGGACACATATTGAGGAAGTTGCCCTACTGCATTACAAGACAAGTCGTCATTTGGAATCTTCAAGCTCGAAGGAAAGAACTTAGACCAAAGAACACAGTGCGTTGGGAATTAAAGGTAGACATGAAAGGAACAACGGTTAGAAAAGACTGGAAAGGAAGGTCTAGGTCAGAATTGGTCCGAGATTACTAATCAGCGGCTTATGATTCACGATGAGTAACAGGCGCGAAAGTAAGTTGACAAAATAAATACACTGAGATCAAATCCAATCTAAGTAATGGATAGTTAAGGTACAACATAGTTGACAAAGGTGTTCTGTCGACATTACTAAATCTCCGTCGTTTACAAAATAAGGATCCTATGCTTACTGTTCGCTTACTTCCAAATGCCATTTGAAATCCCATTCACATCAGGCTGTGAAGTTCAAATATGTTAGGCATCAGTCGGTTATCTACTGCAGACGGCGATACTCGGTCGCCCAATACTGTCACTTTAGTTATGGATATCACTAACAATTTGTTTTTATCAATTCACTTAACTGACCAACTTCAACTAAACGATCACTTTAAACATCAGAAGTATTAGAATATAAATTTATGTCCAATTAAACTGCTTCTCAGCAGTAACCATACACAAACATTAATCACTTACTTACCTACTTATGTCCATTACCTTCAATGGAGCATAGGCTACCGACTAGCATTCTCCGACAATCTCTCTGATGAACTTTCCTTTTCCAGTTCTACCCGATCGCTATTCATTATTTTCATGTTCTGCTTCAACTGTCGGTACAGACTATTCCTTGTTCTGTCTAGTTTTCATTGCCTCATGATGCACTTGGATGATTTCCACAATATGTACCCTTTCCACCTCTAGCAGTTGTTTTCAATTTCTTTTTTAGCTAGAATGTGGTTTGTTCCACTCAGCATCAGGTTGTCGCTGTTGGTCACTGGTGAACAGATCTAACGTAAAAAGCTGTTAATAAATACCAGTATCTTTTCGATGATGGTTTTGGTAATTCACTAAAATTTCTTCCACATACAATAGAGCAGTCTTGAAGTTAAATTATCAATCAATAGGTCTTCATCATCAGTGGAGGTGGTTAGGACATGTGTTGCATATGTCGAACCACCGACTGCTTCGTCTAGCTATGCTTTGTGATGTAGGAATAGGTTGGAAGAAAGCTAGGGGCGGCCAAACCAAAACATGGCTGAAATCCATGAAGTCACGAACAAGTGAACTGAAGTATGTGGGTAGGTGTCGACTACCTGGTTGAGGTCCGTTAGATGATAGTAATCGATGGTGAGAAACACTTAATGATATGGTTCAAAAGCGTTTGCAATGGCGCAGGTGCATTTATTCTTTGTGTCCTCTCAAATCCTAAACTTTTTAATTCCTCATTACTTTGTCTTTATCTTTTTAAGTCTATTTCACTAGATTCTACTTCTTGAATAATATTCTCGAACCCTAATCTCTCCAATTACTGCTAATACCTTTACTACCTCTACTACTACTATGGGATTTGAATTGACAATTGCATCTCTGTGGTAATGTGATCTGGCAACTTGAAATGATGTACGTATGAGTTCATTCACTTCAAACTGCATCAATTATCTTATTATGAGTAACAGTTTAAATTATCCGGTTTGTAACAACATAACTTTATCGAATCATTCAACACAAAATGAAAAAAGGTTGATCAAAATCCGTAAAAACAAAAGTATAATTCAAACTTTCAGTGATCAAGATCTTATTAATAGCATATTTGTAGAACAAGTGATCTATTATCAGAACTCAGGAATTCAGAAGACAAACAACTTGACATTTAAAACCACATTTATTGGATCTGATTGGTGAAGAGGAAATCAATACTAGTGTGGTGTGAGCTACTTATAAGTAGTATATGACGTCAGTGTCAACGTAATGTCTGGCAGCAGAAGATGGGAGAAGATCAAGAAAGGAAGAGTTAGAAAACAATGGAATTTGTATGAAACGCATGAATAGTGAGTGACAATGGATTGATGTTTTGCAACAGGAACAGTCAGTCCAGTTCGATATGATGAACTGATCGTTTGCAAATTAACGGTTTACGATATGGGTTTTTCGATTTTACTGAGTAACTAACTCTGTAATTTTCGTTGAATACAATTCGGTTGCCCTCACCTGTGTTCGCCTTCACTACAATAGAATACAACGTCAACCAAACAGGATAGAACACAGTGAATTCCTGAATTCCTCTACTAATCACAAAATTATTTTACAATTAAAGCTATTAAGAGCATTGTTTTTACACGTTGAATTCATGAATCGACCATTGTAAGACTACCATTAGAAACCTGGAAGCACTGAAAAACTGCCATTCTGTCCTAGTATGGGACTCATCAGCAATAGGCATCCACGACTCCTGCCACTTTCATGATTCCGACCCATAACCCCTGAACCACTGGGTCTGTATTCAACGGTTTTAATGTCTAACTCTAATCAAGCTAGCGATTTCGCGCAAACTTACGCATTTCTCTTCGGTAGTTACGGCCTACACCCGATGGGGTTAAACTCCACTAATCATCACTTCTGACTGTAACTCTGAGGATTTCCTCACGAAGCTAGTCACTAGTAGTAGTTACCTTGTACGATTGATTCATGATTTCACTGTACCAAAAGACTTCTTATTAAATCTTAATAAAACTTAGTCACTTCATTTTTAACAAATAGTGTTTTTATTCTATTATTTAATAAAATCATTTTAATCCATGTTCAATATTCAATAATACTGAGCTGATTGTTTAAATGCATCCATAACAAATTTGTTCATTTTTAAAACAAATAATTGATGTTTATCAGAATAAATTAATTTTGTCTAAAGTGGTTTAGTTAATTAACATAACAACTCAGTGAAAATTGTTCAATTGCTGTTATTTGTCGAATTGAACATTTAACTCATTGGTCAATTTAAAAATTCAAAAAAAAAATAATAAATGATAAAATTTTGTTTTCCAAATAACCAGGTTGTTTTTTGTTGTAAAAATGATAAGAAATATCTGTCTGTGGTTTATGTCATTAATTCTACGAACGATAAATTTTTTAAATGTGGGCAAAATCAAACAATTTAATAATATTGAAATTTTCAGTCAACGATTGTTAGACCACCACTGGAAACCTGGAAGCACTGAAAGACGACCGTTTCGCCCTGGTGTGGCACTCATCAGCAGTGCTCATCCACGATCTTTGAACCTCGCATGATTCGAATCCAGGGCTATCGACCTTGTGCGCGGACGCTTAACCTCTGGACCACTGGGCCAGCATCCAACGGTGTTATCGAATTAGTGGATACGCGCAAGACCCAACGTCCTGGATTCGAAACCTGCTAGATGCAAAGGTCGTGGATGCGCACTACTGATGAGTTTCATACCAGCCTTCACTTGAAATTCTCAAGGCCAAAACAAAAGAGGAAAGCCACTGAACACACAGTACACCGAGAATCGAAAGCAGGCAATAAAAAGAATGAACGTCAATCGGGGTAAGACTGGAAAAGAAGGCTGAAGACAGAGTAGCATGAAGAATGGTAGTCGGCGATCCATGCTCAACTGGGAGTGATCCCCAAAACTCCCTTGGTAAAGGTCTTAATTTTGGGATTTTTTTATGTTTTCACGCATAAGCTGCTCAATTGACCTTGAGATTACATTTCCCACCGGGAAAATCTTTGACTGTTATTGGTTGATGTGTTATATTAGTACGCTATTTTTGTGGCTCTCCTACGGACGTTTCAATGATGCATAAATAAACTCGATTTGTGTGCTGGAGAACATTATATTTTCTGGGTGCTTGTAGAATACACCTTCTCCGTCTTGTCAGAACGTATTCCTCTACTTCGTGGGGATCACGATTTGAACCCAGGAGCCTTGATCTTGCGCGAACGTCCTACGTTCGTGTAAACTTGGTGTTGCTCAGCAACTTATATAAGGGCGCTGCTATTTCGTTGAAATTCTTGACAAACCGACTATAGAACGCCGCTCTTCCCAGGAACTGTCTCAACTTCCTTTTCGAATTAGGTACTGCAATATTTTTTATGGTAAGAATTTTCTCTGGTAATGGCTTTATTTCTCCGTTTCCCACTTTATGTCCCAACAATATGACGCTGTTTTTCGCTATCTGCGACTTTTCCTTATTAATTCGAAGCCCAAATTCGTCAATTCGCTTTAAGACCGCTTCCACATGCTTGACGTGATCTGTTTCCGTCAGGCTGTATACAACTACATCGTCGCCATATACCTCAACATTATCTAGATTCTTAAGCAGCAGCGTCATCAATCTTCTGAACGTGAACGGTGCACCAGCCAACCCGAACGGCATTCTTTTAAATTGATACTGTTTATCCCGTATAGTAAATGCTGTCTTTTTGCGATCGCTATCTTTTATAGGTAGTTGCCAATAACCTGACCGTAAATCCAGCACTGTAAACACCGTGGCATTCTGTAATCGATCTAATGTTTCTACTACTGTTGGCATTGCGCACGGTTTCAGGTCTGTTATATTATTCAGTTCTCTAAAGTCGACGCAAAATCTATACTTTCCATTGGGTTTCTTTACCAAGAGTACCGGTGAGCTATACGGGCTGTCTGCTTCCTCAATTATACCTTCCTTCAACATTTCCTGGACCTGTCGATTTACCTCGGCCTCTAAATGCACTGGGACACGACGTGTTGTGGATGAGCACTGCTGATGAGTCCCATACTAGGACGAAACGGCCTTCCAATGGTTGCAGGTTTCTAATGGTAGTCTAATAATCATTAATCTCCATAACTCTGACTGAAAAATTTAACATTACTTTTAAACATTACCCTAATGATTTGTAAAAATTTTAATGCAGAACGTTTGGTTCAAAAATTCACTGGTTGATCAGTGACTAACTAACGAGATTTTATAACTGTTTGTCTGCTTGTGTGCAGTTTCAAGTATTTTTCTTTAGACGAATTGATATTCCCATTTAATGAGTGAGTACTTCAATGTATGGAAAGTACTCAGCAGCATGATATAACAAGCCCTTACTCGGAATGCGCAAGGCCAAAAGAAAAGAGGAAAACCAGTGAACACACAGTAGTACACCGAGAATCGGAAGAAGGCATTGAAAAAAATATGTGGTGGTGTTTCGTTCTCTGAGCTGGATGTTTTTGGTTGTGGAGCTTTGATTCATGTTCTTTTTTCTGAACAACATCATCAGCAGCAGTATAAACTTCAAATAGAAAAAAATTAACAGGCAGTCGAGGTAGAACTAGAAAAGAAAGCCCAAGAGAGAGGAGTTTGACGAATGGTGGTCAGCGGGCGGCGCATACTATAGGGCTGTGGAGATTTGTTGAGTTACTCACTGAAATCATGAATCAATCATCGTTAGACTACCATTAGAAACCTGGGAGCACTGGACAGCCGAAGGTCCTAAGTGCGAATCCTGCGAGTTGCAGGAGTTGTCGATACCCACTGCCCACTGATGAGTCCTATACCATGACGAAATGTCTGAGTAGTGGTTCCAGGTTTCTAATGACGTTTTAACACAGTGATTCATTCATGATTTCAGTGTGTCAGTAAAAACAATATTCTCCATAACTGTAACTGAAAAAAAAACAGCAACCCTCTTAATCATATTAAAAACTAATTACTATAAGTTATTATTAGTAAATGCAAAAATATGTGTCCTCATTCTTTTTTCTTACATGAAACGTACAAAAATAATGCAGTCATTATTTTATACGACGTATCCCTTGATCATATGATCATTTGTGATTGACAATTGAAAAATGACGATAATGATTGGCATGTTGAAACAAACATTGTCAATATTCAATTTTTGGGTTCACTTCTTGAAATACAAAAAAATGCAACCATTTAACTATTTTGTAAATTACTTATGTGCTGTGTGCTACTTATACGAACGATATAAGTAGTATAAGAAGGAACGTGAAAGAAAAAGTCGCACGGTCACAAGAGGAAAACGGAAGGCAAATAGAGTACCAACAGGAAGGAAAGGAAGCAACAACAGGAATGGAAGAAGAATGGAGTGTTGGAAGTCACGACTCAAAGATGGTGTGCAAATAGAATGTATTCAAGGTAAGGTTTTCGTTTTTCTAATTGAATCAGAGTGTAAGTTTGCATAATACAATCTTTCTCGCCTGGCTCAGTCTTCTGACTTACATTTAACAACAGTGAGTGTGTAAATCAGTGTTAACTAATGATTTGGGTAGAGTATATTTATTTTATTCTTGCTTAGATTATACATGAAATTCGCCTGATAATCAGGCTTCATTCTATTCCCTGGAATATCTAT
>CALYCR020000664.1:0-12899 GCA_944470395.2 Schistosoma turkestanicum
CGTCCTTACGCCTGTTACGCCTGTTCCTGCAGGTCCTACCATGCCAGACAGGTCGATTGGAGAACGATGAGACTAAAAGCAGCTACCCAAGGTCTGAGGGCGAAGTCGTACTGCTGACTACTGCAGAGGGGTGTGACAGCAGTAAGGTGTTTCCCTCGGACAACCAGCATCTGCAGCGATGCTGCCTTCTCACAAGGAAGGAAGGGTTAGAAAAGGTCGGCCCTAAAAATGTCACACATCCCCTAACTCACGGATTTCCGTCTCCCTGGGTAAGGGTGCCCACTAAGGGCCTTTAAGAACGGAGCTAATCCTCAAAAAACATTTCATAAAAAGGTCTTGCGTGACCGGCCTCAAGCAGTTGTCCCTTGGACTCTGCGGTCACGCACCAACACTAATCCATCTTCCTTTTCAGGTCCCTCAAGAAACAACCTTCCACGGTGTGGGCAGCCGGGAAGTGACAACCGCCCTCATACCCGTACCAGCACGCGAGACCAAATTGGTCAAAATCAAATCCTTCCTACACCCCCTAATGTCTCTCTTATCTCTACGACTAACTCTACTCACACTCTCTTTTCTCACTGCACCGCTAATGCAGACGACACGAGTTCGCGAAACGTCGTTCCTGGTCTCTTGAAACCCCGTTCTAGACTACATGTTGGAGCTTTTAATGTACGGACATTGTGTCAAATAGGGCAACAGGCATCATTAGCTAGGACTTTAGAAACTCGTGCCATCGATGTATGCTGCGTCTCGGAAACGCGCATACAGGATCCTAGTAAAGTCATTAACCTGATTCCACCTTGTCAAAACGAAGCAGCAGCCCGATTCACTCTTCGTGTATCCGGTAGCCCTGATGCTGCTTCCAGGGGTCTTGCTGGCGTAGGCATAGCGTTGAGTCCCAGGGCAGAATTATCTCTCCTAGACTGGATCCCAGTAGATGGTCGTTTGTGCGCTGTCCGACTAAACGGGACAGTAAGGACTCGGGAGGATAGGGACACTCGCCGTTGCCTCTTCATCGTATCAGCCTATGCCCCCACTGACTGCAGTGCAGATGAGGTTAAAGATGAATTCTACTGAAAGCTTTCGAACCTCCTCCAAAAAGCTAGGCGCTCTGATATAGTAATAATGGCTGGTGACTTTAATGCTCAAGTAGGTAGACTAGGTGAAAAGGAAAGACATCTAGGTGGATGTTATGGTGTAGCGACTGAGAGAACAGACAATGGCGACCGTCTGTTGCAAGTATGCTCAGATAACCACCTATTCTTAGCAAACACTAACTTTAGGCATAAGGAAAAGCATCTGCTGACCTGGCGACCTCCAAAGTCGTCTCAACGTTGGACTCAACTAGATCACATTGCCATCAGCCACCGATGGAGGGGTTCGATAGACGACTGTCGCTCGTTCTGGGGCACATGTTTGGATTCAGATCATGCCCTAGTGCGAGCTCGTATCTGTTTGAGGCTTACTGGACGTAGGAAAGACACCGTAAGAAAGCCTCTTAGGGTTTTACTTGATGATAATCAAGCTAAGAAAATATTTCAGGAGCAACTAGTAAGAGAGTTTAGCAACGATGTAAGTGATTCCCATCCAGAAGCAGGTTGGTATGATATCAAAAAGGCTGTGGAAACAGCAGTGATATCTGTTGGTAAGGTAAACCATAAGGCTAGGATGAAGCCTTATAAAGAAGACTTATACAAAGTCTGCGTAACGACCGCGAACAGTGGTGGGTGGCGAAAGCAAAAGCGATGGAAAAGGCAGCGGCGATAGGCAACACTAGACAACTTTTCCGCCTTATTAAAGAAACTGGTATTAAAAACCCGAATGTTAGTGAGACTATCTCGGAAAAGGATGGTCTTATTATCCATTCTCAATCCAGGAGACTGGATCGATGGGCAGAACACTTTAGGCCTCGAGCCACTTCGGTTACCCACGATCTCCAGTCATCCTGAATGGCAAATCGACGTAAATCCCCCTAGTCTTAATGACGTTGAAAAAGCGTTAGTAAATCTTAAACCAGGACGAGCTGCAGGTCCTGATAGACTGACCCCTGAGATATTCAAGGATGGTGGTCCAGTTTTAGCAACTAGGTTGACCGAGATCTGAATTTTCAGGAGTAGACCTGTAGGATTAAATTTGTCCTACAGATGTAATTCTAAAACGTAAACGCAAACACCGCCGATGACAGAGTCCAGAGTGAAACTATAGTTAACAGAAGACAATTCGGTATTAAACTTTATCTGTTTCGGACAGTATAGCGTGTCTTTAGAAAATGAATAAAAAACATGAGTCACAGCAATATAAAATGATAACATCCTTCAATCGATGGACCATTCACAACAAAGAAAGTTTATACATCGGTCAGACTAGATGACGTGGTGAGCGCTTAACCAATCTGATTGGTTAGTTATGACATAACTACAATTAGTCATAAAATAACTAACAGACCTTCTACCAAGTGGCTCGCTTATTGACTTAGAATATGCCGATGACATAGTCCTATTTGGTGAAGACGCTGACAAAATGCAGAGTCTTCTAATCACCCTAAGCAACAATGCAAGCATGTTCGGGATGCGGTTCTCACCCTCGAAATGCAAAATGTTGCTTTAAGACTGGGTTTCATCGGCACCTGAACTAGTGATAGGGAGTGAAGTAGTCGAGCGTGTTGATCACTTCACTTATCTTGGGAGTCTCATCAGTGCCGATGGCCTGGTGACTGACGAAATCTCAGCACGGATACAGAAGGCTCTATTGGCTTTTGCCAACCTACGTCACTAATGGCGAAGGCGAGATATCCGTTTGCTGACTAAAGGACGAGTGTACTGTGCAGCAGTTCATTCCGTTCTCCTATATGGCTGTGAAACATGGCCAGTGAGAGTAGAAGATATTCGTAGGTTACTGGTTTTCGATCATAGGTGTCTTCGAAGCATTGCTCGTATATCCTGTGACACCTGAGTGAGCAACGCTGTTATTAGGAATCGGGTGCTAGGTAAGAATGGCAGATCAATAGATGAAGTAATGAAACTTCATCAGTTGAGGTGGTTGGGACATGTGTTGCGTACGCCCAACCACCGACTGCCTCGACGAGCTTTGTTTTGTAGTGTAGGAATAGGTTGGAAGAAAGTTAGGGGCGGCCAAACTAAAAATGGCAGAAATCCATGAAGTCATTGACTAGTGGACTTAGCCATGTCGGTAATTGTCGACTACCTGATTGGGATCCGCGAGATGATAATAATCGATGGTTAGGTACCCTGAATGACATGGCTCAAAATCGTTTGCAATGGCGCCGGTGCATTTATGCTTTGTGTTCTCTCAAATCCTAATCTTCTGGATTCTTCAACACCTCTAGTTTTTACTTTCTAAACTTTTCTCATTAAATCATACTACTAGAATAATATCTTCTAATCATAACCTCTCCGATTACTTCTAATTCCCTTACTACCTCTTCTACTATCGGATTTGAATTGACAATTACTTCTCTGTGCTGATGTGGTATGGCGACATGAACTGATGTACTTACGTACGAAGTTCTACGTTGCAACTGACTGACTGACTGAATGGAGCATAGGCCAACGACCAGTTTTCTTCAACCACTCTGCCCTGGGCTTGCCTTTCAAATTCTGTCCAATTTTTGTTCATTCTTCTCATATCTTTCTCTATTTCTCGGCGTAATGTGTTCTTTGGCCTTCCTCTTTTCTCTTGACATTGATGGTTCCATGTGAGGGCTTGTCTTGTGATGTAGTTGGGTGCTTTTCGCAGTGTATGTCGTATCCACTTCCACCGCTTATTCCTGATTTCCTCCTCCATTGGAATCTGTTTTGTTCTCTCCCAAAGTAAGTTGTTGCTGATGGTGTCTGGCCAACGAATCCGAAGTATTTAGCGAAGACAACTGTTCATAAATACTTGTATCTTCTGGATGATGGCTTTCGTAGTTCTTTAAGTTTCCGCTCCATATATATATATATATATATATATATATATATATATATATATATATATATATATGTTTGATTTGTTGGTAGATTACATGTACCTGTGTAAATCTACTTGTATTCACAACAATGCCATTTAATCAATCGTTTATCAAGTTTAATTCCAACTTCAGGTACTTGTGTTTAAGCAGTTGAGTCATATCACTATCCATGAGGATCAAAAACAGTGATCTATAAAATAAAACAAGATGACTGTGACAGTTGCCCATTAGTAACATTGGTTTAGATGCTTCACGGTCTATCGAAAAAAGCAATTGCTTTGGTCATATAAAATGGCTTTGACATTCAATATCAGCTGATTGCTGAACGATCTTGGTCTCATTTACAATCTTGCATGGTTAGGTTACGATTCATTATTAGCACAACTACCCTCATCCTAATATCAGTTAATCATGAAAATAATCATATTATTACAAATTTTAACGAAGCTATTAATATGAATCAATTGTATTTACATAATTCAATCAATGCCTTTTAAATACTATTGTTTCAATACAGTTTGTGAGTTTTTTCTGTAGATAACTGGCAGTATTACCACTATGTAGCACGCCTCGTTATAGTTTGAACATATTTTCAGCGTTCAAGTTTGTAGTTTAAGCGACGGTTCAACTTTCTGTGAATTGCAGATGTTTCAAGTCACATAAAACAGTAAGATGAAATTACTAAAGCCAATATCAGTGTAGTAGAAGTAATAACAGTGCCAGCGGTAGTACTGAAAATCGAAGTGCTTGTATTTGTCCTGCTGCAGTATCACTTCTGAGCAATATCATTGCACGTCAGTAATTGTTAGTTACAGTAGTTTCATGAACTCGAACCAGGTATTCTGTACTTACCTAAATGGCCCAATCCATCAAACAACGTATTCATGAACTGACTCTACATTTTTGTGTCTGCTTCTAGCTCTAGCCTTCTTCGGATGTATGATGCCTCTATTAACAAAGATTATCTGTCGAGATAGGCGGTAGGTAGTTGAGTCATTTTTATAAACTCTCATATCGATAACATTACCATAATTTCGATTCACATCACTATATTCATTTAATTTTTAGGTTCGAAAAAGTCGAAATCCAATCAGAAGTCCTATATACGAAGCCATTCGGAAATTGATTTAACCGAAGACAATCACTGGCATCGAAAGTTCAATAGCATTTATGATAATGCATCGACTGATGTTACTTTTGATCTTACACGTACGAAATCGAATATAAGACTTCAACTTTTGGCCCGTGTAGCTGAGTATTGTTTACAAGAAAATGTCCCCAATAATTCAATACACAAAACGAATGAATGTCAAACGAGTCAAGCTATCACTAGTTTAGCTGATAAATTGGTGTTTTTATGTAGGCGTCTCCTGGTACCTTGTCATTTTATCGACTATCCACCTAAATTAAACAAGGTGTTATTTTTGATTTTTTAATTATTATACTGATTTTTGTATTTTATCAACGTTTATTTAATATTAGTTCATTAAGAGATACATACTATAATGCGGTTGTTTGAAGTAAGAAAATTGACATCGATTTAGGACAATAGAAATGTAGAGTTTAGTTATCATATTGAAAATAAAAATCGTGGTGAATTGTCTTCAAATTTGTTTTCATACTACTTCGTCTGAAATGCGCGCCAAGGTCAGATAAACTTTTATTCTAGAACATTTAACGTAACTCAATTATATCCCTATCAGAAAGCTCCATTTTTGACAAAAGATGTGACGTATGCTCGTATTGATTTTTGAACACATCTTTGAAGATTATCATATAACAAGCTATTTAACTGTTCTATCATTTGGAATTTCGCTAGGATTGTGGACGTAGACCTTATTTCAAAATTTTGTTTCTTGATAATCAAAAAGCATGAAAATCAACAGTCCCCTACAACGTAGAACTTCTTACGTACGTACATCTATTCATATAGCCACACCACATTAGCATAGAGACGCAACATCAGCCGTCCACTGTTTTCATCAACACTGGAAGTTGATTGTATCTCTAACCTTACAGTCTTCACAGCCCTCCTCCTAATGCTCGAAAAGCATGTGCATACGTTGTTGTAGAACTGATCCAGATCGGGACGTGTAAGTGGTGGCTTTAGCTTGGTATATAATTGATTAACTTGCACTCGTATCCCTTACATTCTCATCTTTGCTTGAGACAGAATGTAATGTGTCTGTCATTGATACACTTCAGAGCTTTTTTCTTTCTTCCAGTTGAACACATTATGCTCATAATTTTTATGCCTGCCTTTTGTTATTTTTATGGTTAAGTTAGCACGTAGCAATAACTAAAGTGACTAAATTTTTATTATCAGTATAGTTATTTATGAAGTTCTTTGAACTATGTACCCATGATATTAATACAACATTTAGTTGGTCACGGAGTTTTAATCAATTTTTAGCCCTAGGGTTGGTTCTTCAATGGTCTTCGTTAACTAAAATCAGTACTTGGTAGAAAACTGTCCTGATACTGCAAATAAAGTTCTTGTGAGCCTGACGAAAACAACAATACTATTCTGTTAAACTATCTGATTCTGGGCTTACCGACCGCGATATGAGAAACAGATTAGACTACCAGCTCTATTCGTGTATGAATAAAGTGTTTGTTTACGATTTATTATTATTATTATTACTTACTCAATCGAAATTGCGCTACTAATTCATTTCAAATCACTCATTCCTTTGAATACATCATCTAATTGAACTAATGTTTTTTTTCTAAATTTTATTTTAGTTAACTAAACAATTAAACGCTCAACATTATTATGAATATACAGTTATTCTGTTTATTGGTATTAATCCTATGAAAGACATATCAATTGATAATGGTTATATAACAATAAAAGCAACAGATTTAACAAGAAATTTAGCTAGACAAAAAGCTGCTCAAAATGCAATAAAATGCTTAAAAAAATTAATTCAACAATGACCATTTCTATCGGATTCGATAGTTTATTATAATTATTAATATGATTGTTATATGCCTACTGATTTCGATGATTTCTTGGTTTCATTCAGTATTTTATTAAGAAATGCATGTTTTTTTTCTTCTCTTACTCCTTGGAAAATAATTGTCATTTTTGCATTGCAATTTTACTTTGTTAACAATTACATTTATGACAAATTTTGTTAATTTCACAAATATTCTGTTATCATTGATTGAAGAGTGATATCGGTTACACTGATTTGGTTTCAATTGAGATTCATTTTTCTTACTTAAATCTTCACTATAAGTGATAATAGTTAATTTAATCGATAATGTGATTATTTCCTACTTTCTACGCTTACTTTTTTTATTCATTAAATTTTTCTTTAATAGACTTTTCGTTGGTCACGGTATTTATCTGACTGATTGAGAATTAGTTTTATGATGATAAATAGATTTTACCTTTGAGACACAAATTCACAGCAAAAATACAACTTTTATATATGCATGTACCAGTAGCTGATTCCAATTTGCTTTGGGGAGATAGTATAATCATTCATCGTAGTTTGTCTGACAATTGTATAAATTACTTGGATCTTACCGCATTATAAATCTTTCATCTCATCCATTAACTTTTTCGAAATTTTTGCGCATAATTAAGCTAATTCCTATCAGGTGCATACATGTATACACGTCTCTTTATAGCCTTGTACGCTGTATCCACCCACTATTGCCAACGTAATAAGTACGATTTAATTTGTAGGTAAATAACTACGTACTTATACATTTTGATTTACTGTTAAGTGCCCGACTAATAACTCGGAAGCTTGAAACTGTGAGATTTTCAACAAGTAAATGCAACGAGTCTGTCTAATCATGATAATGCATACGTCGATGACAAATTTACGCCTCTTTGGTCTGTTCTGATCATTATTTTTGTCACTAAGCGTTTAAGTTATCATAAAATATTATTTGGTTCATGACATATCAACTCTTTTCAATTTATTAGCTAATCCAGCAATTCTGATTATGATGTGATCACGCACAACTAATAAATTCTTCAATGTCGACGGTAATCATTTCGGTCCTTTCCTTCCCATACCTTTAAACCTTAATATGCTTTGAATGCAAAATCTCTTCGTATTAATTATATAATGAGCAAATATTTCATTTCATGAATACAAAATTCAAATGAACAAAAGTTACTTTGGTTATTATCATTAGTACGATAATCAAAGTAAATTTACACCGATATGTATTCTTTCCCGACTAAATTGTATTTCGAAATTTAACATACTTCAACAGATTAGTGCTTTCCAAGTCTCAAAAAAGTGATTGCGATCGTTACTATAAAAATTATAAACTAAGGGAATCTTTTATTAACTGTAAACATGATTGGTACAAAAAGAAGCAGTCAATTTCTCATTATCAAAAAAATTATAGTACATCAGAGCAAAACAACCTGTCATGGAGCTAATCGTTCAAATACCCAACCATTTTCTCCGACATGTATTAGATTAGATTCATCGATTTCTGGAGTTTGATCACAACGACGAAATCTGATACGATCGTGTAGTCTGTTCGTTTGACCTTGCCAAAACTCAATTGATTTTGGAGACAGAATATATCCCCCCCTAGCAAAATATAAATAGCGAATTGTTCACATTCAGTTATCAACAATGCGGAATCTATTACAAACGTGAACAGATACAAAATGTCACATCAGCATAGGATAAACAAAACTATAAACGTGAAGATCATAGCGATATCAAAAACTAGACACAAAATATAGGTAGAAAAATTGAAAGATAAATACTACGAAATGACATTTATACGTAAGATCTAGGGAAAAACAAAGAATAGACAGAAACTTACCTTTGCAGACAATCTCGTTTGACTTCAACTACGGTATAAGGTTACAAGTCAAGGTTATCTGTAAGATAGGCAATGATTAAGTTTGGCTTCACGTTTCTGTAATCTCAGTCGTCTGAAATTTTACAATACTGTCAGCCAGATTTTTCATCTTCGCCTATAACAATAAATCTAACTTCAGTATTACCAATTTGGTTGTAAAGAAACGAGACAGACACCATAATCAAAAAATACGAAGAGCTCACTATAGCTAAACTGCCTAGTGTTAAGATGCACAATAGTGTCTTCAGTAGTGAAATCTTGATGAGGTGTACTTTACAGTCTGTAGATACATGTCCTTCGTCTTAAATCTTGCTGAAGGGGAAGCAGGGTATCTTTACAGTTACTGTTACGTCTGCTTTCAATGCTTCAGCTGGAATGCTGTCTGGTCCCGCTGCTTTGCCATTCTTGATTTGTCTGATGGTCATGCTGCTCCCTTTAATTGCCGGTGGGTCAACAACAGTTCAATGGTCCGTAAGTGCTACTTCAATTCTGGGTGGCTTAAGTGGGGTTTGTCTATTCAAGAGTTTTCCAAAGTGCTCTCTACCCACCTGTTTCGCTGTTCATGAATATCCGTGATAGCTTTGCCTTTCTCGTTCTTCATTGGTCGTTCTGGTTTACTATACTTTCTAGTAAGCTTCTTTGCTGTATCGTATAGCTGTATCATATCTCCCTCTCTTGCAACTTTTTCTGCTATCATTTCTAGACCACCCACATACTTCTACCCAGCAGCTTTGGTGCCCCCCTCTTCACTTGCTTGTTTACTTGTGTGGACTTGACCTGTGCCTTAGCTTTCTCTGCTCGTTTACGACAGTTATTGATTGCGGTCTTCCTGTTCTTTCTGTACTTAGTTTTAACCAGAGTATCAATATAGATCAACTCTTTGTGATGGTGCTGCTTCTGGCCCATAACCTCACGCAAATCGACTTAAGTCCCCCTAGTCTTAATGACGTTGAGAAAGCGTTAGGAAATCTGAAACGAGGACGAGCTGCAGGTCCTGATAGACTGACCCCTGAGATATTTAAGGATGGTGGTCCAGTTTTATCAGCTAGGTTGACTGAGATCTTAGCTAGAATCTGGGAATTGGACGCAATCCCATCCGACTGGTCTCAATCGCTGATTGTCCCAATCTATAAGAAAGGACAAAAGTCTTCTTGTGACAATCACAGGGGAATCAGTCTAACTAATCTAGTATCTAAAATATTGGCCTCAATAATACTTCGACGCTTAACGCAAGCTCGTGAAGAGCAGACTCGAGAAAACCAGGCTGGTTTTCGACCTGGACGTGGCTGTATATACCACGTCTTCAAACTACAACAGGTCCTGGAACACAGACACATATTGAGACGTCCGACAATAGTCGTGTTCCTGGACCTTTAGGCGGCATTTGACTCTGTGGATCGTGAGGTTCTCTGGCAGGGTCTGTCATTGAAAGGTGTACCAAATAAGTACATTAACCTTATACAAGCTCTCTACTCGAACACCACTGGTCGAGTGAGGGCTTATGGCGAACTGTCACCGGAATTCTCTACTACAAGTGGTGTCCGTCAGGGATGTCCACTTTCTCCATTCTTGTTTAATTTTATCATAGACATGCTCCTAGACATAACATTATCCTCGTCTGAATTTTCAGGAGTAGACCTTCTACCAGGTGGCTCACTTATTGACTTAGAATATGCCGATGACATTGTCCTATTTGGTGAAGACGCTGACAAAATGCAGAGTCTTCTGACTACCCTAAGCAACAATGCAAGCATGTTCGGGATGCGGTTTTCCCCCTCGAAATGCAAAATGTTGCTTCAAGACTGGGTTGCATCAGCACCTGAACTAGTGATAGGGAGTGAAGCAGTCGAACGTGTAGACCGTTTCACTTATCTTGGGAGTCTCATCAGTGCCGATGGCCTGGTGACTGACGAAATCTCAGCACGGATACAGAAGGCTCGATTGGCTTTTGCCAACCTGCGTCACTTATGGCGTAGGCGAGATATCCGTTTGCTGACTAACGGACGAATGTACTGCACAGTGGTTCGCTCCGTCTTACTTTATGGCTGTGAAACATGGCCAGTGAGAGTAGAAGATATTCGTCGGTTACTGGTTTTCGATCATAGGTGTCTTCGAAGCATTGCTCGAATACCGTGGGACAACCGAGTGAGCAATGCTGTTATTAGGAAACGAGTACTAGGTAAGGATGGCAGATCAATCGATGAAGTGGTGACAGTTCATCAGTTGAGGTGGTTGGGACATGTGTTGCGTATGCCCAACCACCAACTGCCTCGTCGAGCCTTGTTTTGTAGTGTAGGAATAGGTTGGAAGAAAGCTAGGAGCGGACAAACCAAAACATGGCATAAATCCATGAAGTCATTGACTAGTGGACTTAGCCATGTCGGTAATTGTCGACTACCTGGTTGGGGTCCGCGAGATGATAATAATCGATGGTTAGAGACCTTGAATGACATGGCTCAAAATCGTTCGCAATGGCGCCGGTGCATTTATTCTCTGTGTTCGCTCAAATGCTAATCTTCTGGATTCCTCAACCCCCTAGTTTCGACTCTCTAAACTTTTCTCACTGAATCATACTTCTTGAATAATATCTTCTAATCCTAACCTCTCCGATTACTTCTAATACTTTTACTACCTCTTCTACTATTGGATTTGAATTGACGATTACTTCTCTGTGCTGATGTGGTATGGCAACATGAACTGATATACTTATGTACAAAAATCTACGTTGCATCTGATTGACATAACCTCACGACGTGTTCAAGTTATTGCTTCTTTGATCCGTTTCCAGTTGTTCTCCATGGTAGTTTCCCCTCCATTGAGTAGATCGTGAAAGGACTGAGACTTACTGCTAAGAGCTATCTTGAATTCGTTGAGTTTGTCAGTATCCCGAAAAGAGACCATATCTTAACCGTGTTACACTCACGAAGAAATTTAAAAATTATAGGGACGATTCTATAATCCTATTAAGTCCTAAGTTCATTGATCAATAGGCTCGTCGCGAAATTATATAATTAGTGTTGGTGATGTTAGATCCTCAGAACTGGCTTGATAAATATCTCTATTTCGGATTTACTTCATGGACCGATCAGTTGACCTTGAGATTACATTTCCCACCAGGAAAATCCTTGGCTGTGATTGGTTACTGTGCCATTTTAGTGTCTTATTTTTGTGACTGTCCCAAGGACGTCTCTATAGAGTATAAATAAACGCAATTTGAGTGCTTGGATTCATTGTGTGCTGGCTGGGTGTTTGTAGAATACAATTTCTACACTATATCAAGACTTCTTGCTGATTCGATTTAGTCAAGGAATCACAGTAGCCTACCTGGGCCCTGGTTCATTGTTTCGTTTTCGTTATTCGACTAAGGTGAACTCTTAATAGTTTAAGCATACCTAGAGACCAGCGTAGTTAGTCAGTCAATCAGTCAGATGCAACGTAGAACTTCGTACGTAAGTACATCAGTTCATGTCGCCATACCACATCAGCACAGAGATGTAATTGTCAATTCAAATCCAATAGTAGAAGAGGTAGTAAAGGTATTAGAAGTAATCGGAGAGGTTAGGATTTCGACCAGATTGGTCTCTCGTGCTGTTACGGGTATGAGGGCGGTTGTCACTTCCCGGCTGCCCACACCGTGGAAGGTTGTTTCTTGAGGGACCTGAAAAGGAAGATAGATTAGTGTTAGTCTTGGAGACCTGGGAGTGTGACCGCAGAGTCCAAGGGACAACTGCTTGAGGTCGGTCACACACGGCCTTTTTATGAAAGGTATTTTGGGGATTAGCTCCGTTCTTAAAGGCTCTTAGTGGGCACCCTTACCCAAGGAGACGGAAATCCGTGAGGTAGGGGAGGTGTGACATTTTTAGGGCCGACCTTTTCCAAACCTTCCTTCCTTGTGAGAATGCAGCATCGCTTCAGATGCTGGTTGTCCGAGGGCATCACCTTACTGCTGTCACACCCCTCTGCAGTAGTCAGCAGTACGACTTCGCCCTCAGACCTTGGGTAGCTGCTTTTAGTCTCATCGTTCTCCAATCGACCAGCCTGGCATGGTAGGACCTGCAGGAACATATGTTCCAGCCAG
>CALYCR020000665.1:0-12878 GCA_944470395.2 Schistosoma turkestanicum
TGAGAGAACTGAAATATATGTGGAGGCACTACAATATATATTACTCAAATTTTCACAACGTAAATCCGCATTGCATTTCTATTGGTAGTTTGAATTTTACCATTGATCGTTAGAACTGAAAATGATCAGTCTCATGTTAACTTATTATTTTAAACTATACAGACTAGTGAAAATACTTTCGCCCAACACAGTACATACAAGAGAAATACCCTTTGTCAAATATGTTAAGTAGTATATTTTGTCTGTTCTTATTTAGTTCGAGTATATTTAGATGTGAATGAAGTTGAACACTTATACTTTTATTTTTCTAGCCAAATGATGTAATATAAAAGATTAACTTGGAAGAATTTTGTATTTATAAATGAGTGAATATATTTAGATCTGTATTGATTCCTTACTTAGTAAATAATAAATTAGGAGAGATTTTAATTTATGTAAAATTATTTTTTATACAGTTACAATGAAACAGAGATAAGCTTCTTACAAGATTACTTCGATTTTAGATTTAACCAAGCCAGTATATCTGTTTGCAGAGGACTACTAACTAAAGTATATTTTCAATATTTCTACTTCTGACCATCATTATTAAACACAGTATATGGTCAGTACAAATTAGTTCTTAAAGAATGCGCTAAATTGATCTTCAGTAAGCCATCTCCTGTAGAGTGATTTTTAAATCTCACATGCATGATCTTAACGTCTTTTTAGAAATAATCTTCTCTTTAAGGTGGGTTGAATTACTTGGTCAATGAAAAACGGTTCATTGGTAGCAGGAAATAATCAATTTGAATCATTAATTAATCAGAAAAGACCTATCACAAAAAGCTGAAATTATCTTACTACAATGGCTTAGGACAAACATCTAATATCTGATTGTCTGTATCGGCTATCGTATTACGTAGTTGCTGCTTACAATTGGTTGAATATGAAAGTGTAATATGTACTAATATGTCGAGCTTTCATGGCTTGACCCAGCCATTAAATAAATTAATTGTTCCAGTTTTCTAGAGTTATTATTTACGCGTCTTTCAACTTTGTCTCATAATCTTGGTTGCTTTGACTGGGGTGTGTGTGTCTGTTTACTTCATTTATCACACGTCCTGTTTATTTTTGTTTGACTATTAATACTTAGTCATGCCTCACCGCATTGAGTTGACTCACTCACCTTCTCCACTTCACTTCGCAAAGCGAAGTGCTTTATATTCTCCTAGCTGTCTGTGCGAACCACTGAGTGAAATAAATTCATCATAAAAGCCATCACAGAAACGGAGTTCACCTAAGTATGTTATATGGAAATCGAAAGAAAGCTTGAATCGATCATTCGTTCAAATCAGTGTCAGATGACGATCCACAAAAGTGGTGAACCCTGCGTCGTATTTAACGCAACCGCTAAAATGTCCGCAAACTTAACATCGTACATCGATTGTATGGGAAAAGTTCAGCCTTAACAAAAATTCATTTTAATCCCATTAAGTGTGACAGCTCAACATCAAACTGTATTGAGTTACACTGATTACCATACCAGAGGATCTGAACTGTGCTATAGTTTTTCTGTAGTTTTCTGTATTCTATATTCTCAGAAAATCATTTGATCAAAGTCAGTTGGATATTATAATCCAGTAGTATGTACTAAGAATATTCCGCACATTGATTCAATTGAAACTAGTTGTCTAAGGCGACTTTAACACTCTGCGATCATCATTTGAAATCATTTAAATGTGATATTATAGAGAAATATCATCTTAAAAATACTAACCAGCATTATCTGAAGTTTGTGCTGATGATGTTGTTCAGAAGAACAATGAAAGCTCCACAACCAAAACAATCAGCTCAGAGAACGAAACACCACCACAACTAACCAGCATTATCCGTCAAAAAATCTCACAACTATAACATTTGTCATTTGGAAAACAAATATGGTCACATATATGTTCTAGCTAACACTATCTAACTGATAACTTACTTAAAAACTCTCACATCCTTCCGTTCAGTACATCGTTCATTATTATTCGTGCATTACATCAAGGTATTGAGAGAAACAAAGTTACAGTTATTAGTTATTCTGTAGAAAATAACTATACCTTTAAACTGAGCATTACAATAGAAGTAGGCATATAATTATGTATTGCTCAATACTTTCTAATATAATTTCTGTACAAAAAGTAGATAAGGAATTCAAAAACACATCAAAAAAGAAAAAAAGTCACCGTCAATTTTCAAAGACCTGTAAGTTATTGAGATTTGAAAAAAAAATTTCTATGATAATAATAATAGTAATAAAATTATTTTTAAAAGGAGTAACAATGACGAAACTCAATAAGTTTCAATGTTTATTAGTTACTATCATAAGACTTATCTTTAATTTTTCAAATTCATGTCAAATTTATTACCCGGTACTTACAAACTAATCTCTTATTACACTATGAATAATCATAAAATTATTAGTTTTCATTGTATATTTATCTAAAAGACCTAAATTTCCTGATCATTAATCTCAACCAGATTTATCTTCAAGAAGTCAGCTATACATTTTTTGACAAACTGCTATTATACAGATTTGATATCTATGATTCTTTGGTTCATTTAAAGTTATCTTTTAGCAGCTCACTACTGGACTTCAATGTGGACGAAGGATCGAGTATGTGGTGAAATAAATCTTCCTCTCCACATTAGACAGGCTAACCCCGGTTGTGTGACGGCGGTAGTAAGAAGCCATATACAGTGTTGCGGATAAATTTATTTCACGCATATTCATTTATGCAAACAAACATGAGATTGGGAAGCGTACAAGCAAAACAAAGCGAATTGGAGAAGGCTAGTTAGCCAACTGTCCAAGAGCTGAAGAGTTACTAGGTATTTATAATCAAGCAGTAATAGGCTAGACATGTAATAAGCTATACACAGACTAATATACAATAATCGATACTGTAATTCAATTATCACTAATACAAAATTATGGTCAATAAAATTATAGAATAATTTAAATGACTAATTATCAATCTACAATGAATGAATTTTGAGATGCTACAGTCTTTTATAAAATGAGTTTCTATATTCCAATTTGCACATCGTAAAACATTTATGCTGTGAATTGATTGTGTTGGTTTAGTTCGTTCATTCGTTCAGTCACAAATATAACTGTTTCATGTAACCAATGCAAAAATCTGTAAACAATTGATTAATGAAATCACATGGTATGACTTAATGGTTTGTAAAGACTAGTTAAAGTTAACTGTCATCTGTAGTTAGGATTACCTATGTAACTAATGATACCTATTGAAAACAGGTCACAGAATTCATTTTAGTGATGTATTATTTAGCAATGAGCACTTACGATTACAACCGAAATAAAACATACAACTTGAAGGTGATGGCATAATTTGGGTTTCCTTTAGACTTAAGTACGTAAGTACTTTTGATTTCGTACAATAAAAGGTTTTGTAACTAAAAGTATCTGAAAATAGTTGAATGCAGTCAAAATCTAAACTCCAAATGTTCTTTTATTTCATTTGTGAGTAACGCTGAACTTCACTCAGTTTCACATATCATTTCATACACATTATCTTAGCTCAGAGAGCCGAGAAGAAATCGTTTTATCATAAACTGATTACCATTCAGTGAGTTATTAGTCATTAAGTTGAATTAGTACTTTTAGTTGGAACAAAAGTGAGGTCGCGCAAAATCCCTAGATTGATCAGTGTTAGACTTTAACACCGTTAGATGCCGGCTCAGTGGTCCAATGATTAGGCATTCGCGCACAATACCGAAGGCCCCGGATTCGAATCCTGTGAGGTGCAGCAGTCATGGATGCGCACTGCTGATGAGTCCCACACCAGGACGAAACGGCCGTCCAGTGCTTCCAGGTTTCTAATAGTGGTCTAACAATGATTGATTGATGATTTCAAATGTGCAAAAACACAAACCTCCAAAACTCTGCCCGAAAAAGTTAAACCGTTTATCATGAACCACAAAATGAATATGTCAGATAATTATAAGCTAGTTTTTTAAAGCTTCTAATGATTAAAAAAAATTCTTTCTCAAAATAGTAAGTGAAAAGAAAGAATTACCAGTCATGAAATTATTCTTGATTCTTGTACCATTTACACTTCTTATTAATCATAGGATCTAAAACTCCGATTAAATTGAAATATAAATATTATTTTGCTGTGACAGTTTTTCTTAACCGGATATGAAAATAGATTTATGCAACTGCATTCATCTTACTTACTTACTTACTTACTTACTGAATAAGGAAAATTAGGGAAATTACCCGTTATATAGTCAACAATCTTAATTATAGGTAAATTGAGAAAAATGAGAGTTTACAAAAAAATAGTACATTGTCTTTTCTTTAAAAACTACGTCATCAAGAAGACTAATTAGTTTTTTGGTAAAGGTAAACCTACACAATTTATTACGGATTTGTTTTAGCTTGCCATTTTACTAGTTCATATGTAGGTGGATCGGTCATAGATACTATTGCTTGAAATAGATTTTTAGATTTATGAATTTTAGGTAATCCATATACATTGGGGATTTCAGACTCGATAGGTATTTTGCACATTGATTTCCTCTATGTTTGTATCATTTATTTTAAGCTTCATTCAAATTAATGTTAACTTAGGATTCCCATTTCCTAACATCACTTTTAGATGGAACAGTTTCCGGGAATTTGTTCTGATTACCAATAATGGATAACTCGATCACTTTATAGTCAGTCAAATTTATTCATAAAAACTACACCAGAAGCTTTTTCAGGTTGACAATCACATTAGCTGGTCTATTTCTGAAGACTTTAAAAAGGTTAAAATATTTAGCCGTCAAGATATTTCCCTGTCTTATGCATAAGAACCGTGAAATCGGTGGAAATTATCAATTGGTTTCTCTTATATGGAGTGGTTAGATTATGAGTATTTCATTGATCATACATATTTTTGAAGTGAGCATCGATCGATAAGTCAGAAATTTCTGCATGAGGAACAGAGAAATTTAAAAAATACATAGATTTTACCAGATATTAAACTTAATAAAAATTAAAGATTCCCATTATGAAAATTAGAACAACACATATATGTGAATAATATTGTTGTTTTCGATTAGATCGTCATCAGGCTTTACTCTAATATACATTAATATTTGTATGAAAATGTTAAACCAATCAAGGCAATTTGAGTCAATAATCACAATGAAATGAAATAGATTACGTCACTACACATAATAGGCAAAAGTACAAGTTGATAGTAGGAAGACATGTGTACTGTAGTAGTAAGAAAAATCAAATACGATAACAAAAGTTTAATCAATAGTAAGTCAAACGTGGTTAAATAGACTTACAATAATGATTATAAAACATGAAAACCATTACGTAATAAGAAGTGTACTTAGATAGTGAAGAATATAAACGGAAAGAGGCAGAGAATTACTAGTAAATACAGGATGTGAAAATAATGCAGATAATGACAAAATAAAATTCAAACCCAAAAAGAAAAAAATTTAAATCTTAAATCGTTAGTTGCGTCACATCCGGCCACGGAAGAGATAGGGGTGTCGCGAATTTCTTCCGATCACATAAATTGGGGTTGAATTTACGAATTCCTATGGCTTCTGCTATGCGTAGGAGACGGGATGGAGGTATACGTTAGATCACCCGAAAAGATCTAGAATTATCTACAATATGACCACTATATCAATCAGGTGTGCTAAGATCGAACTGCATATTATTTTTGACTGACCGTTCTTAAACCATTCTGGGAGATGTTCACTCATTCGTTGGTTGAGTTGCCTGGAAGGTCAGATTTTTATCGTACTCCTCTTCATCGGTGAAACTGATTGCCGGGTGTACATTGTTGAATTGTTCAAGGAGTTTTTTTCATTTCATTGTGATGATTGACTCAAATTGCCATGATTGGTTAAACATTTTCGTTTAAATATTCATGTATATTAGAATAAAGCCTGATGATGATCTAATCGAAAACAATATTGTTCGCTAATATGTGTTGTTCTAATATAAATATTAGTCAATATTTGAAGTGACTGCTTGATAAAAATCGGGCTCCGAGAATATAGAAGACATTATCTGAAAAATTATTATCAAGGTGAAATCACTGGTTGAAATTTAAATAATTTCGAAGTTCCATCCAGTAACCTTGTTTGAACCTGTTCCTGTTAATGATCAAGTCCAAAATAATCAAGAACCAATTATATGTTAGGAGACAGGTTTGACGAATACAAAGGTGAAGTCGCTAATCATACCAAACCAAAGTTGTTTTAACGTTATAATATACGTTCGAATCAATGTGATGATCATTTGTAATATTGTGTTGATTGATACATCAGTCATTCAATGTATGACTAGGTCGGTTGGGATTATATAACATATCAAATTAACTGAACGTAACAATCAATCAGAAGCAGTTACAGAGATCATGTGATTAAAGTCTGTGTTCGATCTCAAACAAACTTCCCATGTAAATTAATCCCTGGAAAAAAAACTACACACTTGTGTATTTGCGTGCTAAAATAAGCTTAAATGAGAGTGATACCAGTTTGTCACATGACTTTTAAGCAGGGCAAAAATAATTAGCAATGTTATAAAAAAAGTTTACTGATTTCTGTATTATTCTAATTGATGTAAAGAGCAAGTGTTCCTGCTCAAAATTACATTCGATTTGAAAGTAAAGAAACATAGCTCCCAAAGCTTAACATACTTTTCTTAGAATTTTATTAATAAGACATGAATCAATCAAGCTTACATAAGAGCCTTAAAAATTATTCCTCGCGTTTGGATTTTCCTATATTTCCTTCTGGTTAAACACATAAAATCCAACACTACTTGTCTTTGAGTTCAACCATTACAACTGTTTCAAGTTGTGAGCAACCTGAGACAAAAATGCAAATTGAATGAATTCAGTCAGAATGTCAATGTGATTTCGCTGTAGTCATTGTGACTTTCAGAAGAGTGCAAGTCGAAGAAAAAAACATCATTTTTAAATAAACTCTTGCTTCATAGAATACTTCAATGCGATGAAATTAAAAATTCTCAGATTCTACAACTTCCAAAGAATTGTCGAAATTTAGAAATATAAGTCAGTGCATACTTGTCACAAAGTCTTAAAATCTTACGTTCAACCAATCGGTTTGGTCGTTTGGTTAACAAACCCACCTCATCAGTAAATTAATATCTTCTGCAACCATGAATCGATCAATGTTATACCACCATTAGAAACCTGGAAGCACTGGACGGCCGTTTCCTCCTGTTATGGGACTACTCAGCAGTGTGCATCCACGACTCCTGCACCCCACAGGATTCGAACCTAGGACCTTCGATCTTGTACGCGAATGCCTAAACATCGGACTACTGAGCCGGTATCTAACGGTGTTAATGTCTAACTTGATCAATTCATGGAGTTGCGCAACCTCATACATAGTCTTCGGTAGTTACTGTCAACACCCGAACAGGTTGAACTTCACTGGTCACGTCTTCCCATTAGAACTTGGAGAAGATTTCCCACGAAGCTAGTCTTTAGTTAGCACAGGTAATTTGCATTACAGGGTTATGAAGATTGTTAAGTTACACATTTTCGAAACCATGAATCGACCAATGTTAGACCACCATTAGAAACCGACAATCCTGAAGGTCCTGGGTTCGAATCCTTTGGGGTGCAGGAGTCCTCAAAGCGCAATGCTGAGGAGTCCCATACCAGGACGAAACGGCCGTCCAGTACTTCCAAGTTTCTTCTAATGGTGGTCTAACGTTGATCGATTCATGCTTTCAAAAATGTATAACTTAACAATCTTCACAACCCTTTAATGCAAATTAATATCTGTAGAAAATGAATGTCCATTGTTTTACTGGTTTTCAATGTTTATCTAGCTAAAATCAATTTACACAGAGTACTATTATGAAATAAATTAAATTAGTGCAATTCGCTTTGATGACACTTAAAAAAAATCACTGCAAAAATCGATTTTACTGCCTAATATAATGATGATATTGATTTTATTATGAATTCAAATTTGCAACTGATTTTTAAGTACATTCAAACAACAAAAACAATTAAGAAGTCACCAATAATTCCGGCCAAAAAATGAAACTGCGACGGCCACTTTTTTAAAAATCTTACATTGAATTTCAATAAAGAGCATATTTTTTACATATTATGTAAGGAGGAAGGAGATGTACGTTGTGTTGATTTTCAAACATTTTTTTAAAAAAAACAAAAGTCATAGCTGTCAAAAAAAATAATTGGGGAACAAAATAAATGTTTCAAATTCACATTTTTCTTAAATAAAAAAATGCAACATTACTACTCAATTTTGATTTGAATTATTATTGTTCAATAAGAAAATTTCAGTGAAATTTTGAATTTCGATTAGAAATTTAAACAAAAAAAAACGATTAAAATTAAAAGATGATAGTTTTTTTTTTCTTTTCTCATAAACTAAATCGTTTTAATGCAGCAATGAATTGTTGATTAGTTAAAAGTAGACAATTATAATAATAAGACAAAATGTTTATTAATGCTGAATAAAATTTGATCGTAACTATTCAAATTAAGCGTTTTTTGTTCATTTAGAATGCAAAAACAAACATTACAGGTTTGTGTATTACTGGTGAAATATACTTAGAGTTCTAAGATAAGATAAAGTTTGAAATGTGATTCTATACATACGATTAGAATCCGGTGCATTAAAGCATTCTGTTATTTTAAATAACAATTGATTATTCACAACTACTTATGGAACATTGGTCACCGATAATTACAAACTACAATTAGGTTGTAGCACTTCACATATATTTTGTACTTTCATCAATGTTGAGCTTGTATGCTCGCTCATGTGTGTTGGGCATTACTTACCACCTACGCATGTAGTCGTTTGACTAGCTTTATCAGATTAACAGTTTAATTAGTTCAATGGCAATATTGACTACACATATTTGAATGAAATCCGATATTTGTATCAATCATTATATATTTTGAATAATGAAGAAATTGTGGCAATGACTCTTATTCTGTAGTAACGGTCGTCAAGGCGGAGAGATACGAAATTTAGAAGAGAACGAAAGTACGACGCCACATAATAAGTTATTTGTCTTCTCGGTATCACTTACTCAAATATATTCAGCATTTAAAAAGACAGTTCTGTTTAATTTTTATGTAAAAAAGACGTTCATATCTTTTCGTTACAATAAAAAATATCGTTATCATTATTTACTTTGCAATGTAAAATAAGAAACTTGTCATTGTTTACAAATCAAGTAGATTTCAATAAAGCAGTTATATAATTTACGAAATTGAAGAAAAATGATCGCGCTACCCAGCCAACAGCAAGTTTGATACATATATATTTGATTATTTTGTGAACTGGGATCCAATTCTAATTGGTACCAAAAATCTAATATCCCATGAAAGAAATCTTCCCTCCATTTTTCCGTATATCATGCTTAGGCGAACACTAATTGTGCGACAGAGGTTATTAAAAGCCCAATACGGTTTTATGTGGATGAATTTATGTCATACATTGATTGAAGCAGACAAACAATAAAGAGAATCGTAAAACCGAAGCGAGGTAAAGCGGAAAATGTGAGCAGGCCAACTCATTGTGATAAGGCATGACTAAGTACTTATCATCAGACAAAAACAAACTTAACATGTGATGAGCAAAGTAGGCAGTGCACACACAACCAAGATTATAAGCAAATAATTGATAAGGTCAAAAAAGATGTCAATGATAACTTTAGAATAGGTTAACTGGCTTATTCAAAAGCTTGAACAGACTATATGGTCTTGAAGTATTAGTACACACATTAAAATCATTACATTTCCTAATCATGTTATTCGGATGCGCACAACAACAAACTGATTTTCTCAAAAACTCATTGTCTTTCCGTAATATTTCTCAATTGAGCCTATTCTTAGCTCTAAGATAACATATACACTACATATCAATATGGCTACTAAGTAAACTAATGATTTGGGAAAGCATTGTCACAATAACGAATGGAGAAAATAATTTATTTTTCGGAAAATTCAACATTTTTGAATCATAACCAATAAACCTGTTGAAATCAATGGGAAATGATCTCTCTAAAAAATTACTGCCAACATACAGATTCAATGAAAAATGATCGATTCATCATTTTGATGAGGTAGACTCGTTCCAAAATAAGCTTGTTATAGATAACCTATCAAGTTTTTAGATGTAGTCTGTCACAACTAAAGTGAAAAAAGGTCTTGACAAATATTGTATCTAACACTGTGTTGAAACTTGTGAACGTTTAGTGCTACATGAGAAGAATAGAAACTTATCATGTGCTCAGTAGTCACTAGATTTGTGAGGAAATTCTCGGAGTTCTAGTGAGAATCCGCGAACATGGTGGGTGCGAGGTAGTCACCTACCAAAGATAATAGATGAGGTTGTGCAATACCGTGGATTGATTGAAGTTAGACGCTGGCACACTGGTCTAGAGATTAAGCATTCGCGCACGAGACCGGAGGTCCGATCCTCACTCTTGAGGTTGTGGATGCTTACTGCTGATGTTTTTCATACTAGGACGAAAGAACTATCCAGTGCTTCCTGTTTTCTAATGTTGGTCTTACACTGATCGACTGGTGATTCCAACAGATCAGTTGATGTCATCATAACTTCAGGTCAACTTGAAATGAAATATCAATTTAAATAGGAAACAATCGTAATATAGAAATCCTTTCCGTTGCAGTCATTTATTCGTTTAAATAAATCCATATTTTAAACGTCAGTCAGGTCATATCCGGCCACGGAATAGATACGGGGGTGACGAATTTATTCTGAACATATAAATCGGGGTTGAATTTGCGAATTCCTATGGCTTCTGCTATGTGTAGGAGACGGGATTGAACTCCGTTGGGAAATGATGGACGATAGATCACCCGACAAGCTCTAGACTTATCTACAGTTTGACCACTATCGACAAGATGTGTTAAGATAGAACTGCGTATTGTTTTTAACTGGCTCTTCATAAACCATGCTGGGAGATATTCACTCATTCGTTGGTTGAGTTGCCTGGTAGTACACCCGATATAGCTATCTCCATGGGAGCAGCTGAATTTATAAATGCACATAGAGAGGGCCAAATCAAGTAACTTATCCTTCGTTTGGGTAGACATCCACTGGTCGACTTGAGAAGGTCGACGCAAATTTGTCTGGATTGAATGTTCTACTAACTGCTCTCATTAATCTGTCCTGCAGAGTATCGCTACAAGAGAAATTTGGTTAGATGTCTCACTAGCAGAGCAAAAAAGGTTTGTCCAGTGGACACTTTAAGTGACGAGCTAGAATTTATCAACACCTCACTGCCAGAGATCGGCAACCCAAGCGCATTCATAAGGAAGTGTATGTTTGCCGTAACAAAAAAGTTAGTAACTCCGACCCGCTCAAAAGAAGTCTTTATTTATTAAACTACAGTTCAACAGAGATGAAATATCAATTTAAAATTTAGAAATCTTTTCCATTTCAGTTATTTATTCATTGAACAACGTTTCATGCATAACAACACTTACGTTGTTGAATACTTAATTGTTAGAAATAATTCAGTAGTAAATGTTTATCTTTTCTTCCAAAGTAAAGTCTACGTTCTAACGAATTCACAAACCATTCGTTTATAGGTTTAGTTTTACAAATTATGAATGTACAATCTCATTGCTTGAACGAAATAAATTTTATTGGGACTTTTGTTAAAATTTCTTTAAGACATGTTTTTCTTTTCTAGAGAAAATGATTAAAGTACTCAACTAAGTCGTTGCGCTTTCTTTCAATAAGTCGTTTTTGCAGTATTCAAAAGTATATAACAGTAACGAAAAAAAAGTAAGAATGCAGGTTGTACATTTTCGAAAGGGATTTATTCCAGTAGACAGTTTTGCATAATACTGGTCCAAAGAAATAGGCCTTGAGCATCGTGACGTGACATGAACATTTCTTTACAGACCAATATGCCTTGATTTGATTTCATTTTTTGTTGTGTCTGTTTGCATGATGATTAATATTTAATATCCAATAAAACAATTCACTACTTCATAATTAATAAAGCTATGCACAGTTTTTTTTTTATTTTCTTTCCAAAAATTTAAATAAATTTTACTTTTGATTCAAGATGGTTGGAAAATTTCTTTTTCTTTTGGTTACGAGATAAAAGAAAGAAATTTGCAATTAAAAATTTATTTTTTTACTTTTTTTTGTGAATTGTTGTCTGAGAATTTATTTCCAGTACCTTAAATAACTTTTCTCATAATTAAAACTTTGTTTATCCTCAAATATTTTATTTCAAACAATATAATTATATTGTTGAGTAAGTAGAATAAATCCACTAAGTGTGGTATGATTTTTAAGGGAGTGTCGTAGAATTTTTGCATTGTTGCCTAATACTACAAGAATTATATAACAAGGTAAATTGAACATTATCGTATAATGTAAGTGTTTATCATGTTGAGAATTTTATTTCATGTTCTTAATAAGAAATTTAACTGGATAATACATTCAAAAGGCTGTTTATACTCTTATGTACAGGAATAAGATATATAGTGGTTGTCATTATTACTACTAATTTCATTATTGGCCGTTGAAAAACGTTTCAGAATGCTTCCAAATTCACTAGGCGTTGCTAACGTATACACTGAGATCATCAATCAATCATTTTTAGACCACTATTAGAAACCTGGAAACACTGAACGGTCTTTTCACCTTGATATAGGACTCATCAGCAGTGCGCATCCACGACTCCTGCACCTCTCAGGATTCGAACCCAGGACCTTCACTATTGTGCGTGAACGCCTAACCTCTGGACCATAGGGCCGGCATCCAACGGCATTAATGTATAACTCTGATCAATCTAGGGATTTTGC
>CALYCR020000666.1:0-12897 GCA_944470395.2 Schistosoma turkestanicum
TTTGTAGTACCAATGCCGTGCAACACTTATAATGTTATGGAGATACGTCGTGACTTCCTTGATACATGAATGGATGGTTTTCATTAGTTGATAGTAGATAGATGGAGTAGTCTCGACTGCTGAAGGCAGAATAATATACTGGAATAAACGTTGATGATTATTGAAAGTAGGCAGCTCTCTTGATGATTCATCTACTTGCTTTTCAAATAATCACTGGCTAGATCTGAATTCGCGAAACATGTTCCACAATTCAGCAGAGTAAACATATCAGCGGGAACCGGCAGAGTCTAATGATACTGTTTTAGAGCTGCTTTGAGACCTGTAGAGAAAATAGCACACTTATGTATCGTGACATAGATCATCTTGATAAAAACTATGGGTGCTGACTGTGCAGGATAAGAAATGTGTGTAATAATAATAATAATCTGAGAACAGTGACCTTAGTCGGGTTAGAAAACAGTTGAAGACTGGGTCATCAGCTTGCTAGTATATGCTTCAGTTCGTGTGGTCGCGATAGCAGGTGTCATACGGGACATCGAAAAGTTAAGTTGGTCGAACCCCTCAAAAACAACGAAATTTAGATCAGCGGGGGTTACATGACATACCCCAGGAAAAATAAAAAAACTGTGAAAGCAAATTTGCGTTACGGCAGTACTAACAGAAGAAGGTAATACACACGAGGACTCAGAGTTTTTCGCTGCAGCCTTGATCTACCATATCGATCCGAAATGCAGGTGACATAACATTCACAAGTGTAATCTATAGGTATGCCTATGAAAAATAAGAGTAATTAGTTTTCTTTTGTCTTAGGACGAGCCTAAGCAAAAAGATGAATCGGAATAGGATAAATGATCCGTCTTTCTGTCTCTTTTTGAGCGTTTTTACTTACTCTTCGTAAAGAAAGCATGATCGACGGCCTTGCGATTCTCGCATCGATGTTGTCTTATTGAGCAGCTTCATGAATAGTGCCGTGCATCTCGATGTCAGCAGAGCACAGTGTAGACCATTCCACAGGTAACCGGAAAGTGCAAATTCAACAAGTACACAACTCAGACCTTATAAAACAATTAGATGGGTCTCAGTGGAAGACACAAAATAGAATTTCTTATTATCTCTTATTTAATGACAGTGGGAAATGCAAGCTGAAGGTGAACTTAGCGTCTTTGTCTGGAAAACAATCAAATTCAAAATTTCGAATATAAATTGCAACATTAGAACCTTAATCAAGTGATTTCTGAGATATCTAGTGGCATTACCATGACAATAACTTCAGAGTTCACCAGTTAAGTGCTCCACAAGCTACGTTTTCACACGCAACAGTTAAAGTTTGAATAACGACTATTATTCGAACAATTTCCTTCGTGCATTTTTGAATAACCTACTTCTTGAGCAAAATAGGCTTTTCTCAGTTCCTAATGTGGTTCCCGGAATGAATGATTTATTATTTCGAAGAATTTAAGTCTCTGTAAAATGTTTTAACCTCAGCCTTCTGTCCGGGTTTCTTCCCGTTTACTCATTCTTCATCACAATATTATCATTTCAAAATTGATTCTGGTAATCATCTTTAAATGACGAAAGAGACGTGCTAAGACAACGAACGTCTGAGACGAGGTTTTGACAACGATTAAAAACATCAGTGGTTTTATGGATGAGAACTTTGTCCATAATCAATATTTTGTCTCTGAAATACATTTTTAATAGATAATGGAAATATTCTGCCTAATGAATCCAGTTTTCTGTCTGATATTGCAGTGTGTCAGTCTGTGAGTGTGAATAATGAACGGAGGGAGTAGATTGCTTCCCTATATAATGTTGACACATTTATGTAATAATCTGCAAATGACATGAATTAAAATCATCAAAAGTTATTAAAGGTCAATCGGTGAACTGCGTTTCGTGTACGTTGTTACCTTTATCAACGAAAACAGATGTATCAAATGATCATTGGTCATAGTGCACTACGGGATTTTGAACAAACAAGTAGCATCAACATGAATGTTCTCCTCAAGAAGTTTTGAATGACAAGTCACGTTTGTAAAATAATGACATGGTAAATAATATGGGAACCCTCATTTACATTCCTCAAACGTACGTCCTAAGTCGCCACATTACTTCTTCACACTTGATCGATTGTGACGACAAATAAAGTAACGTTATCGTGATACTAAGCAATCATGGTGTCAATCTTGAAACCAGGCTTGTTGAAAAGTGATTATGCTTGAATTATGAAAACAAGGAATTACAGATCGTGGAACCCACATTTGATGATCGATACTTATGAACAATCAGTTGAAGCATGTGCTTCTGTAGTAAAGTTTACAGATGAATTTACTTTCATTATGAATTGATTTTTTTCACTCGGTGTACCTTGTGTTATATTTAAAGAATATGTGCTAATAATATTGTAATTTGAGTAGTTATTTGTAATGAAGTTCCGATGGATCGTCTATTATGAATCAGTGACATTACACTTTACGATGACCTGTATAATATATTCCACTAAAAATCAAGAACAAATTTAGTGCTTATGAAAGTATATTATGAATCGTAATGAATTATAAAAGATTGTCTATTACTGATTTAACGAGAATGAACAATTTTAGGAAGACATTGAAAGAAATAATTGACATGTAATAGCGAAACAATCATCAGTATCATATATTCAAACAAAAATATAAAACTCATATAAACTGCTGAGTAATCTTCCACTTTGATGTATTTCTTCAAATAGTATGCTGTCAGTGCAATAGCCTGTAATTAAGTAAACAGTTTTCTTCAGTTCGAAAGTTAATAGAGAAACTTAACACGACATATTTACCTTGAAGGAATAGAGGACATTCACTGATGGTCTTACTGTACAATCTCTAACATGTCACCATGATTTCAATTCTGAAAATGATCAGTCGGTGATTTGTTTTATTAATCGATCAGTCAAATATTCTCAGACCAGAATACTTATATGGACAGAAGAAACGAAGCGATTCATTAATCTTCAATAATCAACGTCTTGCTCTCTAGCAAATTTATGTAGCTTCTAAAACAATGAATCCACACACAAAAATCTAAAATGAATTATCTTTGTAAAAATAATCCAAAGTTATGTTTCCAGTGTGCAGTACGTTATTTAAAAATTCATGGTGTGCAGTGTGATATAAGTATATACATTTCTAATTCAACCGCTCAACAGAAACTTACGATAAACATAGCTTCGCACCAAAACATAGCTGAACAAATTGCGAGTACAATCTAGAATATAAATTACGAAAATATTTCACTTTAAATAATTTTGTGAGTATTTCATTTGTATTCATATAGCATTATTCACTCAAAGATATGCTGACTTTCTTGTATGATCGACACATAGAACACATAGAACAACACATATCAACGAGCAATATTATTTTCGAATAGATTGTCATCAAGCTCTACCTTACAAGATACATGATTATTTATATTAAAATGTATATCCAATCAAGGCAATTTGTATCAATATATATATTCATTGAAATACAAGCGTTCGTCCGAAACTTACAATAATCATTTTTTCTTGCCAGAGATTGTCTGATGTGGTAGGAAAAATAATCTGTAATGGACGGAAAGAAAATATTTCATTACAAATTATTTTGTGGATATTTGATCCGCATTTATAAAACACCGTACATTTGCAGATATGCTAACTGCCAAGACTATGTTAATAATGCAGTGTGTCATGTCCGAATTCGAGTAATTTTGTGTTCACAATATCTTTTCTATGCATCTTCACTCATTTTAGCGACCATTCGTTAAACAACAAATTAGTTGAATCATTCTCATTATGTGTGTTGGCTGTTATCACTGGTATGTATTAGAATAAAGTTATCGAAAGATGACAGAGGCAGAACAGGTGGAACGTCATCAACGGTCTTCGCTCAGTAGTAAAAACACGGACTTGTGTCCGTACAGTCGTATTTCATAAATTTTCAAATATTTTTGTGTGCATAAGATACTGAAAAGTGTTTCGTTTACATGATTATTGAGGCACATATTTTCATCTTATTTGTTGTATGTATATATATTATGGTTAGTTATTAGATGACATACATTAGTCATTCTGTAAAATCAAACCAGTAATCACTTCTCAAACTGTCAAGTTGATAATTCAAGAAAACTTACTTTACACATTTCATCGTAACTGCAGATTATACCTAAAATGCTGCAGACGAATGCAACTGCCACTAATGCGCAGCAGAGTGAAAATATTATTATCCTCCATTTGCCTGGAGAACCTTCCATTTTATCACCAAATACAATAGCAAAGATCGTTGTTGCGACTGACACAATAACTGCAATGACCCATTCATACCAGTGACGACAAAAGGCCAGTAATGCAACACCGATAATCATCATGATCAACTGGAATGTAGACAAGGAAAGTGTTGCTTTTTTGTATGTGCATTGTCGAAGCCATCAACAATTACTAAAGAATAACTGATAAACGGATTTTTGCAACCATAATGTCTGCAAACTATTCAGTCATGCAATGATATGAATGTTAGCTGATGCAAACTGTAATGACAAACAAAGAACCAGGCTTACTTTTTAATCTGATACAACCGATACTTAGAGAAAAATAAATGTTGAAATACTTACTGCAAGAGCACACGTTTGAAGATAACTGAGAATGCGGAAACAAATACAAATTTTTAAGGGTGGAAGTGATTAGGCCTAGTGCATCTGTGCGTTGATATTATTATAAATGCCATTCTGGCAAAGTTTTATTGCATACTGCACACTCAATTTCTATTATTGTCATCTTTATCCGAACATCATCGATTTCACAGTTATCACCCACTACAAACCAGCCTTGATTCATGTTTTATTTACACACAAGCACATCAATGTTACATTATATTGTAGTGAATCCTGACGAATATTCAATCTAGATGAAATGTTCACACACGCGATGAAAATATTTACAAAACCATAAATCAGCGTTTGTATTCATATTCGACTTACGGTTAGGATAATGATGATGGTATTACTTGTAGATGTGGTGTGCAGTGATTTGATAAGTATGATGATGAGTGCATAAAAAAGAGCGATACCTCTGTGATGTGAAAATAAAATAGTAGAACGAAAAACGTTTAAGGTTACAATAGGTAAAGTACGATTGTATATTGGTTATCCTTTAGTAGATTTGCGACAGACGGTCTACGATTCAGTTACGCTAACATTTTTATATGGATAAGTTCAAATAATAATAGATCAATTTGACAACGAGTATAATAGGTAGACGGTTTTCATGATATTCGGATATTAGTCACTTATAAATAACAAATAATTTCTAGTGATGCTGACCTTATTGTGATTTTTTTGTGGGACTATGTACGGTTCCGTTGAAGTGATGATTCACGAAAATTATGTACAATATAATACAGTGAGTTATTTAGACTTTCAAAACTTACATTAGGACAAAACCATATGTTTCATGTAGCGGAATATCATAAGTTGAGTTGAATCTGTCATATAATATATAGAATTTCCAATCACCATTTGTTACTTACATGCAAGATTCATTCTTGTCACAGATACTGTTTACTTTTACTTCTGACATTGCACTGAATCCCCAAGGTTATCACGGCTGCAATATTTTTACCGGATGAAACCATTAACTCCATCTTCTAGTGAACTGTCAGGTACGAAACATCATGATTAACGAAAACACGAAAATACTATCTTTCGAACTTGTTTTCTCAAAAACATATGAACAGATAAGCATTCATCAACATGTCTTACACATCAGACAAGTAGTTCAACATCAGTGAGTTACGAACTATCTTGAACAAATTTTTCTATCAACATACGTATCTGGCTCATCTAATATATCCACCTATCTAACATTATATCCTTCCATCTTTCTATCAATCTATCTATTTATCTGCCAATATCAAAGTAATCGATACTTTACAGTTTACAGCCGCAATCAAGACGATAAAACACTGAATGAAATCATCAAAATCATTTACTAAGTTACATTATGTTGTGAAAATCTACAAACTCACATCACACGTCTCGTTCGTTCACTTAAGACAATTCAGTACAATCAGCAGAATTTATAGTTTCAAACATCAACATATATCGATTGACATGTGATTACTATAATACTGGACTTTGGATCAAATAACAATCAACAAAATCTGAGAAAATCCGACGCAGTCTGAAATTGAATTGTAAATACAGTAAAAATAATGAATAAGCAAGTGAAGATACTTGGAAATGGAAAAGATAAACCATCTTGTTGATACTTTCTGCCCTAACTATCATCTAGAGAATGCAGACATAAGATTGAAAAATTACGAAAACATGAAAAATGTTCATTGTTTTGTTACTTATTTGATTATTGACCTATGTAATTCGTTTTGATCTTCAATTTTATTTTTTATAATGAATATGAAATTGTGAATATCTGTTTGCAGTCATGATGAGGGGCATTTATCACATATCCAATCACTGGACAATTATCAGTAGGGTTTCACTGTAGTGGTGAGTATAGAGATGATAAGCGACCTATTGCTCGATTCTGTCACCCTGTTCGAATGAGAGTGATATTATAAACGATGTTTTCAAGTCACAAATATTTAAATAAACTGAAAACCTGTGCTACTGTGAGATCAGTATTTGTACACATATAATACGAAAACATTTGCACTTAATTGTACTCACTCAATATTTATAGATTTTACAATCATTTGAACCTTTTTTCTCAAACTTTTTTCAGTTAGACATTATGACTGTTCATTGAAATAGTCCTTAATGATCTTTGAATAGGAAACAATAGTAGTTCTATTAAACAAAAAACAAGTAGTCGTCTGATATACTCTTTAGGTTTTTTAACAGTAATGTTGAATGAAATTACCTGAAATAAGATTGCTGGTAATAATATATTTGATAACAATGGTGTAAAGAGCTTTCTGGCATTCGAAAAACCAATGTTGACTTCTTAACGGATAATAATCACTTCAAAGGCACTGACATTGAACTCGGATTTTTTTGACTTGTTTGTACTGATTTCATACTTTTGGAGTGAACGGGGTTCGTAAATAATCATAATCTACTATATCAGTAAACGTATGTAGGTATTCTTTGTTTATCCCTATTTCTGTGAACGGTTTCGTTTTTCAAACAACCTAAGCAAATATATTCCCTTTGGTTGAATAAACCTTTCATTCTATCCTTAATTACCGTAAACATCATACTTCATGCCAGTCAATGTATATGATGTAGTGTTCACGGTCAGTCGTCAATCGTGTCACTATCACTTTCAATAAAAAACACAACTTGACTGCCTTTTGTTTGCCAATGTGTCGAATGAGACCGGTTATTTATTCATTTGCTTGAAAAGCGATCTTCATACATTGGAACTTGGTAAATTTGTTATCTATTTCAACGGATGTTTTCGAAATTTCTAAGTTCGGCTTCAAATCGTGATCAGGTTTATTCTCCAAAGAAATCAAAATCCACGTCAGACGAAAATATCAGAAATTAGTTAAAAAAGAAATATTTGTAGGTTAATTTATTCAAATTTTCTATAAGTGATACATTTGCAATTTTGAAGTTGATTCTTTCAATCGCCTGAATTTGCATCTATTTCTTACCTTGTCTGACCACTCGTCCTTGCTCTAGAATATCCTATATGTGCTTTACTAAAATACTTTCGCAATCGACATTTAAACGAAAAACAAAATGAAGAAAACTAAAAATTCAAGTTTCAGCAGCAACAGGAACCATTTGCCCTTTATATCATATTATTCAGTTATTTCCCAAAAATCATGTGTTGTTGTTATACCTTTCTACAGTTCGATGTTCAATTTTTCCCCGAACCCTTTGCTTCTAGTAATTAGAGTAGTCATAGTATGACATCATGTTTTGTTCAAAATCTTCAGCTGGCTTCCAAAAAATACTCCCGTTTTTTAATTTTTAATAACAGTTCTTTATCACCGTGAACAATCAAAAAATACCTACGAAGTATATAGTGCTTATATTTCATTGACATCGATATCATTCAATTGCAGGCTGTTAGTCCTGTATCAGGGATCGAAGTAATTGATAAAATTGTATAGTTCAGTGTGATAATTCGAAAAGGCGAAAAATAAGTAAGATGAGTATTTCATAAGAATAAAGTTTCATAGAAAGCTACAAACGGATGCATCTGTGGCGTTTGAAACAATGATCTTCAAGGTCTGTAACTATCGTATACTTTCGTCTTGTGGACCTCAAACCAGTAAACCGCGTCTGCCGACATATAACCCTGTCCACTTGTCAGTCAATTTTTGAAATTGTGCAGTATTTCGGTTTAGCCCTCCTGGCTTTTTTCCAGCCTGTTTCGACACCGTAAAACTCAGCTCGTCGGTTAGCCGGTGTTAGTGCGATTGCAACACATGTACCAAACACTTCAATCGATGAAGTTTCAATACATCCCCCACTGATATCATATCTCTAACAAGTTTTCGTTTCATAGAAAAGCACTGCATTGTTTTTTTGTCAATATGCACTGGCAATGCTTATGAGAAATCTGAAATGGAATACTGATTACTTACAAATATCTCAGACTCTCGCTGTTCATGTTTCACACTCATCACGTAGGACAGTGCAAACTGCCGTGATGTATATCTGTCTTTAGGTTACAGAATGGATATCCTACCCGTAAATGGATTTTCTACTCTAAAAGTGCACTCCGGCTCCAACAGTTGCAGTTTGATACGCGTACACCCAGTTCAGCAACAATAACACAATAACTCTTGGAGAAAACGTTCCAAATAATATTACACCTTCTAGATCCAAATTACCGCAATGGGTATCGGATTCTGGAAGAATAAGTGCTTCCAGTCCGTACTGTTACAGTATTAAATCCAAATATGGCTGTAGCCATATGAAATATCAAGTTTAAACAACACATGTACAGTTCGGGAGCAAACATAAAACTTCAAAATAAGTACAATATATAGAAATAATAACAATATACAATGATAAAATCTCAAAATGGAATCGAATAGAGTACCACAATGTCAACAGAAAGAGTCAGTTATATCACAACACAAATATATACATGGGGGGATTTTCCAAAAACAAAACATTGAAAATAGATGCTACACCACCTATGCATATTTATTGCAGATCAGAATCCTCGAAAGATAACATATTATGCTTTGAAATGTCTGTAAGGTGTACTTTCTTTTTAATAGTGTGATATATTTCCTCATCCACTGTGAATATTCATTGCATATTTGATTGATATATCGATATATTCATGTTTTCAACAATACACATGTAAAATAAGAAAACCAGAGAGCAATAAGCTACTCTTTCAGCTGGAAACCACTTCACTTGCAGGATAAAATGATGATCTACAAATTGGAGAAACGCAATTTCGAAGCAAATAAAATTCGACTTGATTTGATCAAGCTGCACACTCGAAGTCTACTCTTCACCTGAATCCTTTATAACTGTGAATCATTATGTACACTCCGATAAGCATGTCCAAAAAACAATGAGGTGAAGTAAAGGTTGGCGAAACATTTTTGAAAACTAAATAGATAAATGTACAAAATCATAAACGTCATTTGGAATCCTATTCGACATACCGTTATGATCATGATGATGGTATTCTTTGTAGATGCGGTGTGTAATGCTTTTATAAGTATAATGGTGAGTGCCAGTATTAGAGAGATACCTCTAAAATGTGAAAATATAGTATACAGCACAATAAATAGATGTGTACTGTAAGCGAAATACTAGTGATTGGTAGTACTTTCTAATATGTATGTTAGAAACTGTCTGCGATTCAGATGAGCAACAGCTGTATGTGATTACGTTCGAAAGATAATGAATGAATTAGACAAAATAATTTAATGAAGATTCTTTAACAGTCACCTTAAAAATGCAATCAATCGTTTATCGATTGTCTATCAAATCGATAATCACTATTGATTAGTCAGTTCTAGAGATGTTCCAAAAAATATATGGAAAATATTCAAATCAATCTTTAAACTTTCACTTACATCTAAACGAGACCATATATTTCATGTTTCTCAATATGATAGGTTGAGTTGAATCTGCGATGTGTGATCGTGAATTCTCAATCAACGTCATTTAATTACATGCCATATTTTTTCATACCACATATGTTATTTTCATATGCTCTTGAGATTGAACCGAACGCGTAAGGTAAAAGGTGGAAAAGTTTTATTGGCTGAAATCATTATTTCCCTCTTCGAATATTTTCGCAAAAATGCAGGAAAATACTAATCGTGATCATGAAATGCATGTAAATACATGAAAAGATAGAATCTTTTTACTTCATCAAATCCACTTTCAAGCACATGTGAACAGACATTTGTTTAGAACATTTCTTGGACTACAGAAAACAAGTTCAACATCAGTAAATCACGAAGTGTTTTGAGCAAATATTTCTTTGCCTAAATATATCTCCCTATCAATCTATCCATTCATCTTACTATCTCTCTAACAATCTTTTTATCAGACAACAAATCATTTTATAAACAGACTTTAAAGAAATCGATACAATTCATTTTATTGTCACATTCAAGGCAATAGTAAACTAAATAGAAACATCTTTATCGCATGTTCCGCGAATTTAATAATTCTCATCATATTTCGGCTGCCTTTGGTCACCATAATTCAACAAAATAACCAATAAACATAACCACGTACGTCTGAATATATTATTCGACAAGTGTTTACTTTACTACCGAGCTTTGAACCATATAAAAATTCAAAACAAAATTAGAAAAAATAACGTTGTCTGAAATTCAATTAAAAATATCATAAAGGTAGTCACACAAGCCGTAAAAATACTTAACATTTCAAAATATTACTTATCTGAGAGATCGGTTTGAGCTCATAAAATAGGTGAGAGAATGTAGACATCAGACAAACAATCATGAGAACATTAAACATTTTCATCGTTTTCTCAATAATTGAATTATATAGTATTTTCGAATGGTCCTCTGAACAAAAACGTCTATCGAAGAAATTCAATTAAAGGAGGCCCAAATTGCTATGGCTGTCACAATAACTGAATATCAGCCTAAGCAACAGAAATGCAAATAGAAATAAATATTGAAATCCTGTGAATGCAAAATCAATATAAAAACTGATAAAATGCATCAAAAAGGAATCGGATTAAATTCAAGCATATTTATATAGGAAGGTCCATTTTTATACTATGGGATATAGATAACCATTATATAAAGTGGAAGACTGGTTGCATTTGAGTGAAATAATTTGATCTAATGACGTCCTATATACTTTCCTACTTCTCTTTCGGGTTCAAACACGTGGTTCTTAAAGACGAAGATAATTTAGTTCTAACGTCCCATTTAAAATAATGAAGTCCCTGGACGTTTTAGAGGATAGTGACAGTGGAAAGGAATAAAAAGCTGAAAATCGCAAAGTATCCTAAAATGTATTGTTCGAAAAATCTAAGTTGTGAGTGTCATCCAGACAAGTAGGGCCTAAGCCTTTCAATTACCCAGGTAAGCAAGCCGCTCTGAATATAGTTACGCAGCACAGATCTCAAATACATTCATGCGGGCCAAATCACACGATTGACTTTCCTAACAGCTCAAGAAATTAATGGACAACTATAGCTTTTACTGAGAATCAATGAATATACTATCAGCTATGGTACCGACTACAGCTGATGTATAGAGATAGAAATAAATATGAGACGTGGAAATATTGTTTAGAGCTTCTGCTCTGATCTCGGTGAAAACAAATTCCAAACCACTCAGTATATTTCATGAGTCACTAATCAGAACTGAGAGCATAAAATGAAAGTGCTTGCAGCCTGCTAATTAACATTGCGCAGCTCGAATGCACGTTGATCATAAAATAAACCTGACCGGATTGATATTTTTCTTAACATTGATAAGGCCAAAATCATGTGGTCGTGGGATTCAGTTACCCGGTTTCTACCTTATCAGCGCTAGTAAAATGATCATCCTTTCAATAAAAATTACCGTAATCACACGAGTTATCGAAATAATCGCACATAAAACTTGGAAACGTGATAACCAGAGATTATCGTTTAAGCACAAATTTCAAGACACTGATATTATTTCACGACGGAGGTTTTCAAAATGTGTGGCAGAAAAATTTCTCTCTGAATGAACACAAGTCCCTGTCTGATATGTGCATATATCTTTTGGTAAAATAATTTCACGCACCCTTAATTTCACATTTATCGCTGTTGTTGTTTTTCGTTTGATTGACTCAGCTCGTTTTAACATATGAAGGGAAAACATGAAACACTTCGTCTACATACCCAATGCTGAACGCTGAAATACACACACAGTTTCATCAGTAAAACAAGCAATATTTCATTTCTTACAGCTCTGCCACTACGTAATTTACCTTCTCTTCCAATCAGTGGAAACACTGACCTCGGTGATTTAAATAGAAGGGATAACGCTATATAAGGCAGAGGAACATTTGCCGAAATGCAAGCATCACCCTCGACACAGTAAATTTAAGCCTTTTAAGCGAGGAATTCAACATAGATGGTTCAACGTACCTTAGTAATCAGGAAACTGATCACCAAACACATCATCTGATCAGTGAACACAGTATTCAATTTGTCGCTTGATCAAAGTGACTTACAGGAACGATGAAATTATCTGGTGAATTTATAGCACACGTTAGGACGATTTCTACCTAAACATTGACTGTCTAACATCAATACTGTCATACATATTATATTGAAAAGAGAAACTGAGAGGTTCGTATTGATTTACGCGGAAGTAAAATACATTTTGACATCATGTCGCACACAGCAAATACGCTCATAGGAAGACAGAGATCGACAGAGGTGCTAGATATCGGTAACGGTGTATGTTG